>OMKY01253388.1:2357-19338 GCA_900302395.1 Bregmaceros cantori
CGATTTCATTTTAGATGCCGATGCGCGCTGCGCATAATACAACTAGAAGCACTCAGAGATTCCAAACCTGCGGCATAGTGGTACAAAAAAAAATTGTACTTTTAGTAATTGTAGCAGTATGCGTGGCTCCTAAAGTAGTAGTCGATATAGCTTTTGCGGTTAAAAGAAAACATCACTAACATTTCACACTCAAATATGTTCTTTCCTGACGTTAGCTAAATGCGGCCTCTCCATGCGATTTGGAGTTAACTTGTGGAACTACTAAGAGCCCTGTGCCGCTGGACCTCAGGTTCCGCGACGGCTGATATGGTACAAGCAGACCAGCTAAGTACAGAGGGGCGAGTTTGTTAACACATTTGAAAACCAGTAGAAGTATTTTGAAGTCAATTCTGAAACGGACAGGGAGCCAGTGCAAAGATTTCAAAATTGAAGTAATGTGTTCCCTCTGGTCCTTGTCAGCACCCGAGCAGCTGAGTTTTGTAAAAGTTGTAGGTTATTAGTGGTGTTTTTAGGAAGACCAGGGCGTTACAATAGTCTAGGCGACTGGAGACAAAAGCATGCAACAGCACCTCTGTACTGGCCAGTAATAGAAATGGTCGAACTCTCGCAATGTTTTTGAGGTGGTAGAAGCCCACCTTTGTTACGTTCTTAATATGTGGGATGAAATTCAGCTCTGTATCGAAGGTCACACCAAGGTTTTTAGCGGAATCTGCAGGAGTTAGATAGTGTAGTTTCGGTAGTTAGATAGTGTACTCTTTGTGATGCATTTAAGTGTGCTATATAGGGTACATGGAGTATTCGGACGCGCCTACAAAATAATGTGCGTCTCATATAGTGCACTATATAGGGAATAGGGAGCGATTTCGGGCACAGTCAAGGGCTGATTTAATTCAAAATGTCACTCTCATAAAGGTTGTGTGAAGCAACTTTCAATCTATTTCCAAATTTACAAAAACATGAGAAATTGAACAATATGATGCAGATTACAATGTTTCAAAGTCAAAAAAGGATTTTATTTAAGAAAAGAATTATACATATGCAGAGATGGGCAGTAACGCATTACATTTACTCAGTTACAATTTTTTTGAGTACTTTTCTACTTTTACTCAAGTAAATTTGGGGTGAAAAAACTTACTTTTTACTGAGATGTCAGTAAAAAGTACTCTGTACATTAACTCTGCCTTTAGCGACACCCGTTGGGAAATGTTGGCACATATGCTGATGTCATATCTCTCTCTCGGGCGCTTTCTCGCTCGCTCGCTCTCTCTCTCTTGGTGTCTCTCGCTCTCTCTCTCTCCCACTCGGTCTCTGTCTCTCTCTCAGGCTCTCTCTCTCGGAAAATCTTTTTTTTTTTCATTCATTTTTTGAACTGAAAGTTACTCAGTACTCTCACTACTTAAGTAACTTTTTTGTGGAATACTTTTTTACTTTTACTTGAGTAACTATTTGGATGACTACTTTTTACTCCTACTTGAGTAATATTTTGCTGAGGTAACAATACTTTTACTTGAGTAATTTTTATGGCTACTCTGCCCATATCTGTACATATGTAATAATATTTACTTTTGAATCTAGCAGTGTTTCTGAATGTGTATGTAAGTATATGTGCATATGTGCCTGCTCGCCGTAGCTGGATGACGGCAAGCTGTGGTTCCACACGGACTGTTCGGGCATGGGTCCGGGCAGGACAGCGGGATCCGGATCGGGAATGACCAACGATGGACCCGGAACGCTGGGAATCTCCGGCCGTCCCATCAACGACGGCAGCTGGCATACGGTGGCTCTGGAGCTGAGCCGCAACACCAGCAGTCTTGCGCTGGATGACAGCTACGTGGAGCGCCGGAGAGGTCCGCCGCGCTTCCAGCCGCTCGGCCCCGACGGCGCCATCTTCTTTGGGGCGCAGGTTTGTGGTTGTTTATCTCACTGCACGTCCCGTGGCGGGATTATAGTGTGAGTGAAGGGAAATTTAGTGCAAGCTATTGGAAGCAGCTCATTACAAGATTAATTTCAATTCACACTATTGCATATACATGACACAGCAGGACACACACATGGAATTTTAGTTGGGCATGTAACAACTTCCTCAAGATACAGCTAATAAACAAGGTCAACAAAAGAAAGAGCAGCATATAAGTTATAAAGTGGCATTGGCATAGAATCAGCACATGTAACATGTCAAGCAGGGCTACCCCCTGCATTCAGAAGCATCACTGCGCGTGGGAAGAAACTGTTGTGTGTGTGTCACTCTGTGTGTTTGTATATGGCATAAATGTGTGTGTGCGTGTGTGTGTGTCCAGTTTTTATATACGTGTGTGCACCTGTGTGTGCATATGCACTTCAAACAGACTCACTCTGCCTTTGTGAAATAACCTAATTCAGTCATTAGTGATAATAGACCTAGTTAAGCACTCGCATAATGTGGTGCTTATGAACTATTATACAGTAGTTACAGGTAGTCTGTAATAATAGGGTGCTCATATATTAGAACTTTAGTTTCTCTTCCTTCCTTTTTCTCCCATCTTTCTATCTCTCCTTAATCTATCTAAGGTTCCTTATGTTTCTTTCCCACCTCTATTGATTTTCTCTCTTTCACTCTCTGCCTCTCTGTTCTCTTAATAAATGTACTATTCCTTAATCTTTTTACCATCCCCTTCCAACTCTCTTTTTATCCTGGTCAAATGGTCGATGCAGGTCTTGAGAGCGCAAATCATTTTGCCTCCTTGGGACCCGAGAGACGCTAGAATAGATATTACATGAAACCACATAATCTCGGCCAAACCTAAATACCATCTATTATAGCCTGACGAGCCAGAACCAACGCATCGTCCACGCATCGCACATCGCTAGACGCTTGCATTGGGTCTGGTAAAACCAGGGTCGGAAAACGTAAAAAAAAAATGTGTCAATCAAATCGTGTTATCCAGTCACAGTGCAGTTGGTCGGACAAGTGGCGTGGAGGCGTGACAACCAAACTCCGCCCACGTCTCGCGTAGCTCATACAAACTCCACCCACGTCTTGCATAGCCCGTACAAACTCCCCCCACGTCCATGCTGATTGGTCGATTGATTCTGTACTGACGGCGAACCTGATTTTCCCAGACCCAATGCAAGCGTCTAGCGATGTGCGATACGTGGGCGATACGTTGGTTCTGGCTCGCCTGTAGTATCACACACAAACTATAGGGACATATTTGCACATAGTTCACAAACATAAATATGTGGTTTTATTTTATCATTTCATCTGCTGGTTTATTGCGTTCTCAGTTCATTGTGGTTATATTTTTGATCCTTAAGGTCTGGTTGTCTCTCTCTCCGGATCTCAGGTACAGCAGCTCCCCACGAACGGCCTCAGCCTGACGGCAAACAGCAAGAACGGCGCCCCCCAGCTGCTGGAGGGCTTCCAGGGCTGCCTGGACTCAGTAGTGCTCAACGACCAGGAGCTCCCCCTACAGAACAAGCGCTCGCGCTACGCCGAGGTGGTGGGTCTGACGGAGTTGAAATTGGGCTGCGTGCTGTACCCCGATGCCTGCCTCAAACAGCCGTGTCTCAACGGAGCCAGCTGCACCAGCCTGCCCTCTGGTGGTAAGTGGAACCACCGATAACTTTTGAACGGATGAATGGATTGATCCCAGATTTGGTGTGTTAATGATGTAGCCTGGCGAGCGAGAACCAACGCATTGTCCATGCATCGCACATCGCTAGATTCTTGCATTGGGTCTGGTAAAACCAGGGTCGGAAAACCTTACAAACTCCCCCAACGTCCACGCTGATTGGTCGATTGATTCTGTACCGATGGCGCCTCTGATTTTCCCAGACCTAATGCAAGCGTCTAGCAATGTGCGATGCATGGACAATGCATTGGTCCTGGCTCGCCAGGCTACTAATGAGTTAGTGGTTACCATTTCAGACAAACAGCATGTCCAAAGGTTTGGGGTTCTCCTTTAGCCAGCTCGCGCTTCCTTGCCTGCGCTGCAGCAGCGTACTGACATGTTTGGAGAGTAGCTGTTTGGTTTGCCACTGCAGATGTTCTTGTTGGACAAACTTGACAAATAAAAAAAACTGTTTGCAACAAACTCCCAATGCAACACTGAGGCAATCGCTCCCATGAGAGAGAGAGAGAGAGAGAGAGAGAGAGAGAGAGAGAGAGAGAGAGTGTGTGTGTGTTTGTGTCTCTGGAGAACCAATTTGTTTTTTTACCGTCAGTGGGAGTTCAGCTGAAAAGTATGAAAAACTCTTTAATGTCTCTCTCTGATACCAAGCCCCACCACATTCTTATGTGACTTTCTGGTTGTGTTTATGAGTAAATATAGTGGGATGGATTGTCCTAAAGTGGGCCACTGACTAATGTGGGACACCTAAGCTCCAGTGGCTCTGGCTCCTCCATAAACTAACGAATGTCAGTGAAACTATGGTTAAAGCAAACTTTGGCAATGTGTCTAACATAATGTTCAACTGTTCAACACTACATTTCACTGTCCGTCATTAGGCGACTGACTGTCCAACACTAAGAAGCTGCAAAAAATGGCCCACATTAGGGCAATCCACCCTACATGCCAGTAGGCGGCTGTACTACTGCGACTACGTGTTAAAGGTGGCGTAGCTTGTGGCGCAGTCGGTTAGACCGCTGCATCCAGCCCCGTACATAGTCTTGTTCCTGTGGCTTAGCTCACAGCACATGCATTGTTGTGAGATCACTCCCTCCCACGTTGATGCACTGCAGGTCCGCTCATTCCAGCTGTTAGAGTGGTAATAGAGAGCTCCCCAGGACCATAGGTTGGGCAGTGCCGCGAGTTCTAATCCCCTCTCTGGCTTTTCTGCCCCGGACTCTTCATCCCAGTTTCATCCCGGTTTCTCAGCTAATCGTACCACCCCAAAAACTAAAAAACTTGTTAAAAATAATAATAATAAAAAAAATGTTAACTACATCATTGTATTTGCCCCTATATAATGGACATGAAGTGGTAAGGTATACCGCTTCCCCCCCTCGCATGCCGACTGGTGTGGCTGCGCGCAAGTATGTGTGCAATCACGCACTCGCATCTGAGCATTCGTGGACACGAAGGTGGACACTTGCATCAAACGCGTGCACGACCGTGCCAGCAGTGGGGCATACACACACACACGTGTGCTTATCAACGCGGGCTGCTTCGTTGTGTGTGTTGATGTGTGTGTGTGTGTGTGCGTGCGTGCATGCTCACACGCAGCGATTCCCGTGTGTCACAAGGCGGAAGAGCGGCGTGCGCTCCACCTGAAATGGCAGCAGGCTGCCTCGCCTGACGTCACAATCTCGTTCCTCATACACCGTACGTTATACCACCAAAATGTCTGCTGCTGCCAAGCCGTGACGTCACATGCAACAGCCGTATTGGGAGTATCTGTTCTTTAAGGGAATTACGAAAAATGTAATGTTTAGATCTTTGCTCCAAACCCGCTCAAGGAACGAAAACGAAAACCGCAAACGAGCAGAATTGTACAGAATTTTACGAAGAGCGGAAACAGATAAAGATTTATTCAACTGTTCCGGAACAGAAATGGAACATTATGAAATCCACTAAACAAAAACGTTAAATATAGACCTGCCTGAACTGTTCGGAACAGAACGTTTTAAAAATAATTTTATTTTCAAGCCCTGGTTTAAATGAAGGTCCACTATCCTAGAAATCCTCATGTTCTATCTAATGTCTCCTATTCGGTGGTGCTGAGGGTTCCATGGAAGCTCTATGCTAAATGTATTATTTTATTAGCTTTTACCAGTGTTTGATGTATAAAGCTGCTCGCTGCCAGCTGGCGCATTGCCTCAGATCAACCATTAGGAGGCAGTAAATTCTTAATGATCCTCCACCGCACTCCCTTCCTGGACCGTTGGCAGTCCATAGCAGGGACGTACCGTATGTACCTACAGGATATATATATGCAGCAGATGTCTCCAATAGTCCCCGGAGACGTGGCGTGGGGCCACTATATTGGAGCCGAGACGCGCTCGCCATGTGTAATTAAAGGTGCAGAATGCAATGACATTATTTTTTTTCTCCTCTGCTATGGTGAGACAGAGATATTGAAGTTAAAGTTGCAATAGGGCAGACATTCCTATCACCAGATATGGGCAGAGTAGCAACAGCAAAATATTACTCAAGTAAAAGTAAAAAGTAGTCATCCAAATAGATACTCAAGTAAAAGATAAAGTACCTAAGTAGCGAAAGTACTGAGTAACGTTCAGTAAAAAAAAAATAGGAGAGAGAGAGGGACAGAGATTACGAGAGACAAAGCGCGCGAGAGAGAGAGAGAGAGAGAGAGAGAGAGAGAGAGAGAGAGAGAGGGATATGGCGGCAACACATGTTCCAACAGTTCCCAACAGGTGCTAAAGGCCAAGTTAATGTAACGAGTAGCGAATTGCTGACATCTCAGTAAAAAGGTTTTTTTCCACCTCAAATGTATCAAGTAAAAGTAGAAAGTAACTTGTGAAAGATGTACTCCAAAAGTAAAAAAGTACTCAAAAAATTATAACGGAGTAAATGTAATGCATTACTGACCATCTCTGGCTGTCATGTACAGTGAAGTATATGTATGTATATGTACGGTGGTTAAGTGGTATTCCTTACCACTTCATGTCCATTACATAGGGGCAAATGCAATGGAAGCAGTTAGGCTGCCATCTGCTGGTGATTGAAAGCATATTAACCTTGATTAATCAATAATAGAAGACTTTTAAACGGGCAATGTTATGCAAATATCGACGTCTGCCTGTTTGTCTGACCGCAATGATACCACCATAATGGCTGCCGCTGCCAAGCAGCGCCATCACCGTGCAACAACCCTATTGCCAACCCCTGGCATATGATTGCACAATTTTTGTGAACAATGTAAAAAATTAATGAAAGAAAAAAACAAAACAAAACAAATTAGATAAAAAAATAAATTAATAATAATGAAAAAAGTAAATATTAATAACTGAATTCAATGCTGAAAGGAATGCCATCTGTTTGGTTTGCAGCGAATATAAAATTAATATTTATCATAGAGAGAGTACTTGACTGAATTATAATGATGGGTTTTAATCATTTATTGATATTTCCAAAGCTGAATGTGTGCTTGAGTGTGTGTGTGTGTGTGTGTGTGTGTGTGTTTGTGTGTGTCTGTGTTTGTGTTTATGAGCGTGTGTATGTGTGTGTGTGCATGCGCGTGTGTGTGTGCATATGTGTATGTGTGTGTATGGATTTGGCTGCACTGCAGAATGCCTGGATGACACACACTCACACACACACACACACACACACAGAAAACCTTTGTATGCTCAGAATGAGTGGCGTATATATATCTGGAAAGTAGTTTATATTTAACATGGGGGTGAGTGTGGTTTATATCTATATTTTTGGACAGAGCGTGGATGTCCCTCTTGGCATCTCCTTGGTAACGCATGGAAAAGACTCCACAATCATCTTCATCAGGCTTTTGACAAATAAATACTTGTAATGGTAGAAAGTACTTGGAAAATATAGCATATTTACCTAACTACCTTTTAACCTTGATTGCCCAGCTAAGGGCAGTAATTGGGATTGGTTACAGAACGCCTTTAATGGAGGACAGGAAAGAAGAGAGAAGAAACAGAGCATTGTACTATTTTACTTGCCATATCTGCCCGTAATGCCTTCAGCCAAGCCTAGTACTAACTGAACTGTTGAGACATGGTGAAGATGTGACCAGACTTACAGGAAATGCGTCGGTGGGGGGAATTGAACCCACAACTGACTGTGAGTACTGAGTAACTTTCAGTAAAAAAAGAGAGAGAAAGAGAGAGATATCACGTCAACATATGTGCCAACAGTTACCAACGGGTGTCGCTACAGGCCAAGTTAATGTAACGAGTAGCAAATTGCTGACATCTCAGTAAAACATTTTTTTTTGTCACCTCAAATTTACTTGAGTAAAAGTAGAAAGTAACTTGTGAAAAATGTACTCCAAAAGTAAAAAGTACACACAAAACACATAACAGAGAAAATGTCATGCGTTACTGTTTCTCTGCATATTACCGTGAATGAATTTTTAAATGGATAACGCTAAGCAAATATCGCTCTCTGTCTGTGCGTCTCACCACGATGATACCACCAGAATGTCTGCCGCCGCCGAGCCGTGAAGTCACCACGCAACAACCCTATTTTAAACCACACTCTTATGCTCCAGGGCCGCCCGTCCAAGACTACTGTGTATGTATTATTCATAGCAGTGGCTGTGTTTACATTAGATTGTCTGTGTCGGACACGTGTGCAGCGCGAGCTACGCTGGCATGTACATGCAAATTGATCCCCAAAGGGGTGTTTTGCCGTGTTTGTTGTGTTTGTTTGTGTGTGTGTGTGTGTGTGTGTGTGTGTTTGAGTGTGTATCTACGGATGCATGTGCGATCAGCTGTGTCTATGTAGGGGCCGTGTGTGCGCATGATAGTGTTTGGTGATTCTGGGTGTGTTTGTATCAGTTTGTAAGTGTGTATGAACATTTCAATTCTCTCTCTCTCTCTCTCTCTCTCTCTCTCTCTCTCTCTCTCTCTCTCTCTCTGTCACGCTCTCGCGCTCACAAATTTGCCTTGAATTTATCTTTTCACAGACAAAATAATACTTCTAATAAACAATATAGAGTGATTGTATTTCATGTGTGTGTGTGTGTGTGTGTGTGAGAGAGAGAGAGAGCGAGAGTGATAGAGAGCGAGAGAGAGAGTGTGTGTGTGTGTGTGTGTCTAGGGAGAGAGTTATCGAGAGCGAGAGAGATAATGAGTATTTATATCATTTTAATACCTTTCTTTCTTTCTTTCTTTCTTTCTTTCTTTCTTTCTGTCTGTCTTTCTTTCTTTCTTTCTTTTTAAGTCCTGCCTCATTTGTCCATCCTCTCTGTCTACCCCCAGGCTTTACCTGCAGTTGCACTCCTCAGTTCACCGGGGGGCGCTGCGAGACCGAGATTACTGCCTGCGTCCCCAACCCGTGCCAGAACAGCGGCTCCTGCAAGCCGGTGGGCAACGCCTTCCTGTGCAGCTGCCGGCGGGGATTCAAGGGTTTGACGTGAGTTCTTTGTCTTCAGAAAATATGTTATGAAATATATTTCCAACAGCCCCTCAACATTGTGAAAGTATTATATATTATTATTCTATTTTAAAATAATATTTATTATTATTATTATTATTATTATTATTATTATTATTATTATTATTATTGTTGTTGTTTGCAAAACGCATGTCTAAAACACGTCCATCGCATTGTTAAAAATATATTTTTAGTACCTGCAATGCCAGTGCCTGGCCACATGGTGGTGTCATAATGCAGCGTTTGAGTAGCGTCTCTTGCGGCGCAGACAATGAATGATGTCGGGAATGCTGAAAGCACAAGGAGCGAATCCATTCATTCGTGTATTTATGTTTTGTTTATATCTTGTATCTTTTTTATTTTATTTATCTTATTTTATCTTATTTCGTTTATTACAATACGTTGGAAAACGAAAGACGTCCTGTTGCTTGCAGTTGCAATGCGTGGCCACACGATGGAAGCATAAGGCTGACTTTAAATCGCAGACCCACCTGCTCCTCAATGGTACTGAATCGAGAAAAAATACTGAAAATAGGGCACACGCCCGGGCACAGGCAAACATTCAAAGACACACACACACACACACACACACACACACACACACACACCATAGATTATTCACAACGCGCTTGTCTTCCATCTTTTGAATATTACATTCCCAACAAAAAAAACGCCTCCAGGGTCTCCAATAGAATGCGCTGCCAGATGAGATAATCTGTTTGTTTAGCGTGTATCTGGGCCAGGCTGGAGATGACGCTGTTTTGGATTTACTAATCTTAATGTTGTTTTTACCTCACAGCCACAGTTTAGGGGTCTAGCGGGTATTATAGAGTGTAACACACTACTTAGTGTAGAAGCATAGTCAATCATCCTGTTTTATAGACAAGTTTAACTGAACTAAACTAAATGTAAAAAAAAACAAAACGTTTTCATATTGGGGGACTGGCCCCGTAGTCCATGGGGTTAGACCGCCACTCCAAGCCACCCCTGTACATAGTCTTTTTGTTGTGGCTTAGATCACGGCACACACACCGCCTGGGGAGATTGCTTCCCCTGACAATCTCTCATCCCCCTTTCACACTAACACTGTCAATAAAATGAAAAACTGTCGCTTTTGTTGAACAAATAACGTAAAAAAAAAAAGTTCTTATTGGTGACTCCATTGATTCCAATTACTTTAATTTGCCAATGGCATCTTGGCTGTCAGAAGCATGCTCACACACACACACACACACACACACATTTAAGTATCGACATTGAAAATAGGTACCTACAAATTAACTTAAAACAGAAACAACGGAGGTGTCGTTGGCAGAGTGGTTAAGGACACCGCAACTAACGCGTCCCCATTCATGTTAATGGCACTGTGTCTACCGCAGCGTCTGCGGTGCCACGACTTCTCCTCCCCTAGTTGTCAAAGTCTACCCTCAATCTCTTCAACCCAGCTTCCGACTGATCCCATCCAATAAAGATGAAAAACGGCGGAAAAAATAACTTAAAAAAAAAAAAGATTAACCGTTATTTTATTATTAACCATTCCAAAATCAGTTCCCAAATACCTCAAGGGATTAGTGGAAGTCTGGAAGGTAAAAGAGGCAGAGGCAGCCAACCAAAACACTGGCACCACGACAACATCAACAAATCTTCTGGTCTCCACCTACCAGTAGCCTGGCGAGCCAGAACCAATTAATCGTCATTCATCATTGGGTCTGGTAAAAAAATGTGTCAAAAAAGTGTCAATCAAATCGTGGTATCCAATCACAGTGCAGTAGGCGGGACAAGCATCGTGGATGCGTGACAACCAAACTCCGCCCACATCTTGCATCGCCCATACCAGCTCCGCCCACGTCCACGCTGATTGGACGCACCGATGAGTGCCGGCCTGATTTTCCCAGACCCAATGTGACGTCTAGCGATGCGTGGGCTCTGGCTCGCCAGGCTAACCTACCAGCCCTGTCTCTGTCGAGCTGAGCATGTATTGATTGTCAACCGTCACGGTCCACTTTTCCCTATCGCTCGGTAGTCTCGCCATGCACGGGGGCCCATGGTTTGAAAACCACTCTCTTCGGAAGGGACAAAGAACGTCCATCACTGCAATTCTAGCGGAACCCAACATGGCAGCACCTTGCAGTGGACGACTGGCTTCTGACCTTAGCCGCATCCGTGGCTAACCTGTGGCCAAACGAACCCGCTGCTTAGTGCACCGTTCCCTGCTGTGACGTTCATGTGGAGTGACAGTCCTCTGGTGGCATTTTGGTGGTATGACTGTGACACCACCATCACCCCCACCTCCTCCCTCGCTGCCCCCCGACCGTCCGCATCCTCTCCTTGACCTTTTCCCCGTAAGACCGTAAGACTCGGCCACAAGGCCGGTCTGGGTTTGAAAAGAACAAGCCACTCACTGAGGATTACAATGACGTGTCTTTTCATTGTGGAAAAATGAAGTATCTATTGAGGCAGGGATCAGAACCCAAGCCATCCAAGAGAATTTCTTAATTCTTAGAGAGTCTACACAGCATGCGTGACCATCTAACAAAAGTAAACAAAAAAAAACCCACAAAAACAAGATTGACATTTTAGTTGAGCATGAAACAACTCACAGGATTAACAGGTAATGAACAAGGTCAATACGAAAAAAGAGACTAGAAGCACTGTGTGCATGCTTCGCACATCGCTCGACCCTTGCATTGGGTCTGGGAAAATCAGGCTCACCCTCGGTATGGATTCAATCGATCAATCAGCTCAGCCGTGGGGGAGTTTGTACGGGCTACGCAAGACGTGGGCGGAGTTTCCACGGGCTACGCAAGGCGTGGGTGGAGTTTGGTTGTTACACCTCCGCCGCTTATCCCACCTACTGCATGGTGACTGGATAACACAATTTGATTGACACGTTTTTTTTTTTTACGTTTTCCGACCCTGATTTTAACCAGACCCAATGCAATCATCTAGTGATGTGCGATGCGCGGACAACGCGTTCTGATTTTTTCCACCAATGTTCCTCTCTGAACAACGTATTGTCATGCACACCAACATGTTGCACTCTCCCCTTCTCCACCAGGTGCACCGAGGATGTGAACGAGTGTGAGCACGGCAGCAGCGGTGCAGAGGGGCCGCCGTGCGAAAACGGCGGCACCTGCATCAACACGCGCGGCTCCTTCTACTGTGAGTGCGCGGCCGGGTTTGTGGGGCCGCGCTGCGGGCTGAGGCCTGTCCTGGTGCCCGACATGCAGGCGGGCCACGCCATGGTCGGCAAGGAGGAGCTGATAGGCATCGCCGCCGTCCTGCTGGTCATCGTCGCGCTGGTGGTGCTGTTTGTCGCCTTCCGCAAGCGTGTCTTCCACAAGGAGTACGCGCGCGGCGACTTGTCGTTGGTCCAGGATCCAGCCACGGCCGCCCTGCTGCACAAGGCCAACGGAGCGCGCTTCGAGACGCTGCACTGCTCGAGTGGCGATCCGCTGAATCTCTACTCGGACGTGGGGCTCGGGCCGGCGGCGGTGGTCGCCATGGGCGGAATGGTGGGGCCTCCGCAGGTGCCCGTGAGACCCATGGCGTACACGCCTTGCTTCCAGGGGGAGCCGCCACCTTCGTCGCGCGCCACCATTGACAGGAAGTTGATGATGTCGTCGGATCCGAGGACGCCGCACGAACACACGGAGATGAGCACGTTCCACCCCACGGGCGAGTCGCCACGGATCCTTGGTGGGAGCATGCGACGTGGGGTGGTGGTGTGCAGCGTGGCGCCTAACATGCCGTCAGTGTCGCCCTGCCGCTCGGAATGCGACTCTTTGCGCAAAAGTCCGTGGGATAATGAAGAGGGTGAGTTGGTTTCAGTGTTGTCATATATGTAAGTGAATGGATTGCATTCTTCAACAGAAAAAAATCAACTTAATCCATTTCAGGGCTTGAAAACGAATTTATCTTTAAAACGTTTGGTTCTGAACAATTCAGGCAGGTTTATGTTTAATGTTTTTGTTCTCAGAACCGCCACGAAAATATTGGTCCTCATGGTATAGTTAAAGAAATCTTTCTCCGTTTCCGTTCCCGCTCCTCGTAAAATTCTGCAAAATTCAGTTTGTTTTCGGTTTTCGTTGTTTTCGTCAGTTCTGAGCCCTGATTCTGAGACCTCTTATCAACAATCTTAAGGGTCTGCCCTGTGGCGTAATGGTTTAGACCGCTGCTCCAAGCCCACCCCATATATAGTCTTGTTGCTGTGGCTTAGATCACAGCACACACAGCGCCTTGAGATCACTTCCCCTCACGGTACTGCACGTCTGCTTGTCCCCACTCTCTCACTTCTTCAATGCTAGTTTTACAAAAACGTACTTCACTTAAGGTTCTGCCGCGACACCTAATGGATGTCTCCCATAATACAGGCCCATGTGCACTCTCGTCATTCTATACTAGACTAGACCCTACTGGCTCATTCACATTATGAAATGAATGAATGAAATGTATTTAACGACAGACAGTACAGAGCCATTGTTCATTTCAACATGTTACACAGCAAAATAGATGGCATTCATTGCAAAATGATACATGAGTCATGAAAAGATGGATATACACAGGATTAGCAAATTGCTAGATTACACCTGGCTGTCGGTGGAGTCCCGTGGGGGAGCTCGTTGATTGGAGTTCATATAAGGCGCATCATGTGCGCAGCGGGGACAGTTCGGTCCCCTTAGTGTAGCTCGTTCAAGGCGTTCGAGCCCGGTGGGAGAGGGCAGTCGTTGAGTTACACAGATTGCGGTAAGTATCTACGCAGTATCTCATGCGTGGTGGTTAGGTTCTGTTGCGTTTCGCCCTCAAACTTCCCGAAGGCACGCAGGAAGGAGTCGAGACGGGCATCGATACGATCGCCTAGATCCTTGATTTCCTCGTTGCGGTCAGGGTTCAAGTCCTTGGTGTGTAAAAATAGTTGGGAAGAAGTTACTTTTTTAGCGCTGTAGTCATTTCCATGGCATCGTCATTTAGAGCAGGGTGAGTCTTTTCCAGTTGATGCCACATATTGCTGGGGTTCTTTTGCACAGGTTTATTAGACACCTGGCTCATGGAAAGTATATGAATAATGGCAATCACATTTTAAATGTAATGTCATTTTCGTTGAAATTGTTATCAATATGTAATGGTTTATTTAGAGTTAAGGGATAGAGTAAAAACAACAGAGGGGAAAAATGTCTAAATATCTAAAGAAAGACAAATTTTAACCATGCATGTAATTGCAATAATATTGCAGATTTCTCCATATCAGCAGAGGAATTCACTGATACCGATACAGCACCGATGTGGAAGTACCGTAACAAAATCATAACAATAACAAAATCATAACAGTTTCAACACAACATATGTGATTTATATCGCATTACTGTGACAGTTCACTATGAAATGAAGGAGTTACAAATAAAAACTACATTTATACGATGGTTGAAGCCATCACATTACTTGGAGTAAGTGCTGAATTGCAAATTGGTTTATTTTAAGATTTCCGCGGGGCATCCAGCAAAAGCGGCAAGCTACCCGTCTAGACCCAGAGAGAGATCAAGAAACCCAGACCTCACAGAAGACTGGATATGCAAAGGCCCCGTCTCTTGCTACCCGCGTTCGCTGAGGCTGTTGACACTTGACACCCCAGGGTTAATGCACGGGCCTGTCTGAATCAATAACCAAAAGTGCTGGAGGGGGGGCCTTTCATTAGCCCATCAACCTCCGCCTGCTAGGGCTGCTGAGGATACGTGCACATTAGCACGCTGATTCTGATTCTGGTTCCGCTTCCTCCCAAGGAAACTGTCAACCTTCCTGCCTCGAAGAAGACCACCGTGAAGTGTGACACGTGCTCGACGCTCGACGCCACCCACACCTGTTTGACGTGCACGGCGTCGTTCTGCGCGGCGCACGTGCGTCCGCACCAGGAGAATCCAAACTTCCGCATGCACCAGCTGCGGGAGCCGCTGGACCTGAGCGAGCACCTGTGTCCCACGCACCACGTGATGCTGACGTTGTACTGCACGGAGCACGGCGCTCCGATGTGCAACCACTGCCGGCAGGAGCTGCACAAGGGCTGTCCCTTCGACACGATCGAGGGGCAGAAGCTCACCAAAGAGGTACGTGCGACTAGGGATGTCGAAATTCGGTTAATGCATCATTCATTTTATCGATTGGATTAATCGATTATCTTATGATTTATACACTGTTATGTTATATTGTTACCCAACCTGAGAAAGTATTAAACTGGAGGATATGCATATATCCTCCTGTAGGGGGAGGTTATGGCTTAACGATTACCTTACCTCGGCCCGGATCCCCGGTGCATGTCGGGATGGGAGGGCTGGCTCTGCACAGTGGCCGTGCTGCTACGTGGTCCCATGTGACCCTTTTGCCCCTTGGTCGCGGAGCGAGCTTTGGCCTGCGCGGTGCGTCGCGCACAGGAGGGCGGGAGCCGGCTCGCCGCTGCCACGCAACTCCAAGTGGCGAGAGCTTAACTAAGCGTCCGGCCTCAGCGACGCGTGTCGCGGACACGACAAGTCCGCGAGTGATATCGGTGATAACACCAGGGAGGCTGCTGCACCCCCGCAGCTGCCAACAGCCCCAGTTGCCGTCAAGCTCCTGTACCGCTCGGGCGGCAGCAGATATGGGTCAAACTCCGGAGTGGATGGTATGCATTGATGACATAAACGTAAACGTAAAGGTAAACGTACTTTATTTCGTCACAGATACAGTGAAATTCATCCTCCGCATTTAACCCATCCCTGAGGAGCGGTGGACAGCCGCATGCGCAGCGCCCGGGGGCCAACTCCAGATTCTGAGCCAATGCCTTGGCCAGGGGCACTGACTGGAGCAGGTTAACTAGCACATGTTTTTGGTGGTGGGGGAAACTGGAGTGCCCGGAGGAAACCCACGCAGACATGGGGAAGAACATGTAAACTCCACACAGAAAGGACCTGTCCGGGTTGGGATTCGGACCCAGGACCTATACTAACCACTGCACCACCGTATATTTGGGCCACGCAAATTTGAAATTAATTATGAATATGAAGAAAACAATCAGAGATGGGCAGTAACGCATTACATTTACTCTGTTACAATTTTTTGGTGTACTTTTTTACTTTTGGAGTACATTTTTCACAAGTTACTTTCTACTTTTACTCCAGTAAATTTGAGGTGAAAAAAACCTACTTTTTACTGAGATGTCACTAAAAAGTTCTCTGTACATTAACTCTGCCTTTAGCGACACCCGTTGGAACTGTTGGCACATATGTTGATGTCATATCTCTCTCTCAGGCGTTTTCTCTCTCGCTCGTTCTCTCTCTCTCTCTTGGTGTCTCTCGCTCTCTCTCTCTCTCCTACTCGGCCTCTGTCTCTCTCTCAGGCTCTCTATCTCGGGCAATCTTTTTTTTTTTTCATTCATTTTTTTAAACTGAAAGTTACTCGGTACTTTCGCTACTTAAGTAACTTTTTTGTGGAATACTTTTTTACTTTTACTTGAGTAACTATTTGGATGACTACTTTTTACTCCATAGTAATATTGTGCTGAGGTAACAATACTTTTACTTGAGTAATTTTTATGGCTACCCTGCCCATATCTGCAGTTAATTCAATAATCGATTAGCCGGTTGCAGCCCTAAAATGGATTACCGCTCAACATCTCCATTAGAATCCCAAAGATCCAGCTACTACACAGTGCTACAGCCAAGTTTGGTGACTTTCTGTATTCTGTAGACCGACTACAACAAAAGGATTGTCGCCCTCGAGTCAAAGATTGAGAAGATGAAAGCGATCCATTCCCAGATAAAGGAGGACCGCAGTCGGATACAGGTATGTTAATATCTACCCAAAATAAGCACACACGTGATAGGGATTAGGGGTGTTCCGATCTCATCATCTGACCGGTGATCAGGCCCCAATCATTCATATTCATATAT
>OMKY01253397.1:0-12375 GCA_900302395.1 Bregmaceros cantori
ACAGAAAAACCTGGCACTGGGACGTTCCGAATTTGAAAAAGGCTGGCATTGAATGAGGTAAGAAAAGGTTGAACAAAGCTTTCACAGAAACGTATCTGGACATTGCATTTCAATCTGTAATCTAACTGAACATCCACGCTGGGGGTGTAAATCACAGCTATCATGGCGATTCGATTCAGTATCGATTTCCTGACCCAACGATTCAATTTTTTTCGATACTCAAGAATTCACCACGATTCGATACGATTTTATGCCATTTCGATACGATTATTATTCTTAATTTTTTTTTACCCAACAGGCTAGACAATGTTTCAATTTTGAAATAAATCAATGACTGCTGTAATAAAATGTTACATTTTATTTGAGAAATGGCAAATAAAAATCTTGTATCAAAAAATGCTGTACAAAGTACACAAAATACACAAGTCAAATAAGTACAGGCCTTGTACTTATTCGCTATAAAATATCAATATTCAACGTGCACTAGCAGCAAAATGTTTTTGCTACTAGTGCACTTTGAATATTGATATTTTATAGTGAATAAGTACAGTGCCTGTACTTATTCACTAGAAAATATCAATATTGAAAGTGCCAGGGTGAAATTGGTCCACTGTGCGCGTGCACCTGTAGGAAGGAACGAGGTAGGAGGCGCCACCCGCAGCACGCCAAACCAAATAAGTTTGGTGCCACCCGCAGCACGGGAATGGAATTACGTCCAGGAGAAAAAAAACTCTTGAGGACGTCTCGACACATTGTATCGTCAGCTGTTGTATCGATATAATTTACACCCTTAATCCACGCACACATGCACGGAACTGCTGGCCCGTACACCTGGTCTGCGCCAGTAGTGCATCCATTCCAGAACCCTCCGCAGAGTGTTGATGCACAAAGTTAGGGATCATTTACCTTTAAAGCATTTAGCCGCACCCTTTGATTAGATGGGTCTGAAGCGGCAGAGGCAGCCTGGCACCAAGTTGGCAATGAATGGTGTTTGAAATGAACAGCTCTGCTGGCTGACTGCCACTGAACCATTGGCCGGAAGAACATCAAACTAAATGTGCTCTTTTTTTGTGAGTCTACCACGCGTTCTTTACTCTTTTCTTTCGCTCTGGATTCCTTCTCTTTCTTTGTTTTCTTCTATCCCCACTAGTCTCGCTCTCTGAATGTCAGCCTTGTTTCTTAGTTTATAACAAACTGCAACGTAGGTCGATCGCTCTTGGTCACTTTCTCTCTCTGTCTCACTCTCTCCCTGCTTTCTCTAACTCTCCTTGCTCTCTCTCTCTCGCTCTCTCCTTCACTCTCTCCACTCTCTAGCTCTCTGTCTCTCTCTCAAATCAACTTAACTCCATTGCTCATGCTAATGAGCATCTTACGTTGCCAAGCAGACATATAATAAACTAGATTGCAAACCTGCGCCTAAACCTAGTCTAAACTAAAATAAAAAATAAAAAAATAAAAACGCAAAGAAGTGCTCGTGGCGGGATTCGAACTCGGACGTTGCCTTTAAAGTGAAGTATGTTACTGCTGCGCTATACACGCTGATGTAGCAGAAAACCTTGAGTTGCTGTCGCCGGCGCGTCTGCCATGTTTTAATTCTGAAACATCCCGAACGCGATCGGAAACGTTTGGAAATGGCACCGCCGGTCAAAAAAAGGCATCGGCCGTTTGGGAGACTAAATGCACCTCGGGCGCAGCAGTGAGAGACGCGTGTGATGTCACTGCGGAGAACTGGGATCGTTCACCAACCACTCTACAAAGTTTCATCCAGATCCGTGCTCAACTTTTTCACTTATCGAGGGGACAAACCAACGCGGGTGAACCTGCATAACCTGCTCCGCCCCGGCGCAGGTAACAAGAACCAATCAATAGCCGAACGAATAACGCTTTCACTCCGTACTACTGTCTCTTTCACTCTCTCCCACCCTCTCTCTCTTCCGCTGTCTAGCTTTCTCTCTCTCCCTCTTTTTTTCTCTCCCCCCCCCCTCTCTCTCTCTTTCTTTCTCTCTCTCAAACATTATGGACCACCTCTCTCATTCTCTGCCTCATATTCTCTTGTGGGTGTCTCACTGACTGCGCCACAGAGCAAGCACATCCTCAGTTACTCTTATAAACTGACCGGAGATCGCCCCGTGTTATCAAATGCTCATTCATTGTTGATCGAGCATTTGATCACAAAGAGCTGGCCTTAATAGGGCTCTGACTGGTACAGGGAAGACCGACGTGACATCATGCTGGAAGGGATTTCGAAACGATCCGAGTTCTGGGAGGACCTCAAAATGCCCACATGAGGCAAATATTGTAAAGCAACCACAAAACGCCCAGAATTCAGTTTTAAATGGTCTACTATGACCCCCTATGCTGAGTATAAACAAAGATAGCCTTTTAAAACATAATTTTTGAAGACCCTTCCTCTTTGAGGCCAGTGCAATCCAATGCAACAATTTGAAACACATTTGGCAACTACAGGCAATTGCCTGCAATGGCCTGAGTCGTGCTGCAGATTGCTGCAACGGTAATGCACTCTGCTCCTTCAGCAACCTTCTGCAACCAATCCATTGCGTTGCATTGGTGTACACTGGCCATTAGATGTAACCAGCAACATGTTCTGTTGACAACAGGACAAAACTATGAGTTAGGGGCGGAGTTGACAAATCCTGTTCCTGAAAGTTTGGGTTTTACTCGTGCACTAAAACAGGTGTTGTCCCTGATTAACAGATCAACCTCACTGAAGAGCTTCTCTAAATAGAATCAGCTGGTACTGTGCCTGTTCACAGCACCCACACATTTTACGTGACCAGAACGATCATTTGGTCTGGATTAAGCAGGCTTTAAAAAAGTGTTTAAAAAGTGTCAATCAAATTCAGTTATCAAATCACAGTGCAGTAGGCGTGACAAGTGACACGGAGGCACGTGTCTCGATTCGAACAAGATTGGCCTTAACGGGGCACTGATTGGACCGGCCGAATTTGGGCGACAATCTGATTTGTCTGCCTGGCTGGTCTAGACCCACTGGACCGCCTTGTCGGCTGCCGCGTGCAATGCGCAAACACTTTGTCGGTTCTTTAGGTTTGCAGTGCACAGATAGAACCGTACCAGTACTTTTACTTTCTGGAACAGCATTTGCCATCTCTGGTTAGCGGTAATACATTGAAGCATAAAATTGGTGTCGTAGAATGTATGATAACACCATACATCATGTATAATGCGGCATATAATATATGATTTATAGACGCACCGGGGGCCTTTACTGCCCATCCATCACAGCCCAGGGCATCAGCCAATGGCACTGTCATTGGTGCTACAACGTTTAGTATACTACTTTTTGTCTGCAATGTCTCTCTGTTTTTCTTGTTCTCGTTCCACTCCAACTCTTTCCTCGTCCGGCTCTCTGCTCGCTCTCCTGACACAAACGCAATGTTATCGAGAAAAGCCACCTTGTCAGCCCGTCTTCTCCGTTTGTCTGTAAGAAAGGCTGTGAATCAGTGTCAATCCAATTTAGATGGAATTTGCTGCGTGCCTGAGCTTTAGATAACAAATACCAAGTTTGATTTTGACAACGTCCTTGTGTGGTGCTACTGTGATGGAAACCTAAAACTCTATAGAGCACAAACTGATTTGGGAACATGTCTGTGACACTGGGGACAATAGCGCAGGCGCGATGTAGGACAGTGAACAACAAATTCTTATAAATATCAACAGATTTTCCTAAATACCAACTTCCAGTTTCTCTTTCCTTCTTTGTTTCTGTCTCCCTCTCTGTCTCTCTTGTTGTTCTCTTTTCCTCTTTTTTTCCTCTCTACCAAGGCACAGTCGTCGGCATACTGTAGCTCGATGATCTTCTCGGAGGTCAACTTGGTGGTTGCCTGGAACCTCCTGATATTGAACAGCAGATATTCCATCCAATGCATATACATGCAATAACAGATATTATATTACTGAAGTCAATGGTGACTCCAGCCTGGTCCTCCAACATCCTATGTAGCAATGTAGCAGACTAGGAAGATGTTGAACATGACTGGAGCTAGCACACAGCCCTGTCTTACTCCAGTCTGTACACCGAAGGGCTCAGATCTATGCCTTCCCAAGACATTGCGACACACAGAGGCAACACAAAACGCTGTTGACTCTCTGCTGCCTCCACAGTTTCCTGTGTGTGCACCCAGGGTTTCCTCAGTCTCATTGGTTCCCTGAACAGATACAGAAGTTCTAGTCTTTAGATCAGATTTACTCTGCTATGCATTATTTGATGAAAACGCGTAATGTAAAAGCGTCAAATCCAGTTGTTAGATCACTAGATCACTCCAGGGAAGATGGCGCATAGCTCTCTTGTAAAAACACAGGCAACATTAACTTTTTTCACATTGGCTTGCGCAGCTAGCTCATGAGTTCATGAACCATACACACACACACACACACACACACACATAGACACCTACACACACAGAATGTAACAACTGTGACTGCCATGACCACACTACCTCATTAAGTTGTGCATATTTTTGTTGATTTCTTACTTTCGTTCTCACTCTTTTGCTCTACTTGTCTTTGCACTGTTTTCATACTGTAATCACATTGCCCACCTTTGGTGACGGTGTGAAACAACCTGAGAACAAACAAATCAGCCCTGGCATAAAATGTCAGCTGAGAACTTGCGACTGTGTCTAGGACAGGAAGTGACTCAGGGACAAGTTTAAACTTGCCCATGACGTCTGTGAGAACTCATGGGCCTTCCTTCAGGAGACACATGACAAATGGTAAAAAAAAATGAAAGTATATGTATATATTCACATTATTTATTCTCCTCTTCATATGTCGCCTCTGACAGCCTCACTGTCGGCTACAAAATCTGGCGAGTCAGCGATTCTAAGCTCGGCCAGTCGGGTTGTGTCCCAGAGCGCCTCCTTTCTGAATATCTTCCGACAGAAGGAAATATACCATGTCCCTTTGCTGCTAGCCTGCTTGAAGATAATCGCACAAAACTTTGTTTTCCTTTTAACTGGATGTTTGAATTTATCAGATTAGAAAAAAATAATTGACAAAAAGTCATTGGTATCATATAAGGAATGGGATCACATGTGAGACGCTATTTTTTGTGAATACCTTCTTAGTGGTATGGCGGGGGTGTAGTGGCTGTAGGTATTGTTGCTTCGGCTGTCATGGCAAATTGACTCTTGAAACTTTATTAGCGAGAGTATAATTCAAATACATGCTGGTGTCCAGGCATTCTAACTATAGACTTCAGTGGTGACCAAGAGTTGAGTTGATGGCGTCTTTGCTATGTACGGCTGCAGTGGCAGCAAAACAGCTATATGTGTTATAGGGGTGTAAATAATATTTTTAGTATCGATATATCGATACAACAGCTGACGATACAATGTATCGTTACGTCTGCAAGAGTATCAATCTTTTTCTCCTGGACGTAATTCCACTCCCGTGCTGTGGGTGGCGCTAAACCTATTCGTACCTGTACTATAGGGGTATGTTACCATTTTGCTGCTAGTGTACTTTCAATATTGATATTTTATAGTGAATAAGTAAAAACAGGGGTATTTGTGTTACCGTTTTGCTGCTAGTGTACTTTCAATATTTTGATACAAGATTTGTATTTGCCATTTCTCAAATAAAATGTATAACCATATTCCAGCTGTCATTGATTTATTTCAAATTTGAAACATTGTCTAGCCTGTCATCTCGAAAAAATTGAATTGAATCGCGATGAATTCTCGAAAAATATCAAAAAACAAAAACGGAAAAATCGATACTGAATCGATTCGCCATGATGGGTCCGATTTACACCCCTAATGTGTCACCAGAGAGCCATTTCGCTAAACTGCCTTTCCCATGACCTTTATCAAGATAGTAAATGTATGTACTTATATAGAAATGCGCTTATATAAATACAAACTGCGTACCACTCCCGGTGTGCTAAGGTCATAGACAAAAGTCTGCCAGTGCAAAAAACACAACCTTCTGACAGAAACAAGATTGTCATGCTAAAGGTCACTTCAACGTCTGCCAAAGTTACGTCCTCACTCCAAGACATGCAGTCCGTTATGGCCTCCGCGTTGTCTCTGGATCTGCTTGGGATGTGTCAAATCACTCTACGCTTAGTTAACCGTGCCTGGCAGAGGCCAATAAATAATACTCTCATTAGGAATTACCTCTGGCTTCCCTCTGACACAAACAAGCTCATTGCAGGGAATGGGCGTCCCTCTCAATGGGAAACCGCAGTGATCCAGAACGCCCAGCGTAACAGAGGACATTTTGCAGTGTTTATTGAGCATTCAGTCTCACACACACACACACACACACACAAAATGGACACACACAAATAATGGAAGGGAACACATACCCAAACCCAGGCACACAAACATATAATGGAAGCAGCCATGCACACAAACACACACAGAAAGGAAGCACTTCTTTCAGATAGACACATAATTGGAGCGTACGCAGACACACATCCCAGGCACACCTAATATGATGACAGGAGAAACAGACAGTAAGCTGTATCATTAACTCTTCTCCTCAGGCGACAGAAAGTGTGTGGTTTGATGTCACTGCGACCCAGACAGTACATCATGGTGCTCTGTCTGACTTAAGGATGCACATAAAGGACTGACTACTCACGGATATTGGCGAATTAACTCTCTGATCCGAAAGAGATCCGAGCTTATCCGAGCCCTGCACAGTAAATTTTGCAGTGTTAAATCAACACTTGAAGAGTTAAATTTGACACTATGTCCGAGTGTATTTGGTCCTTATCAGATTTGGTGTTAAATTAACTCTTTCCATAGTGTTGATGTATAATGAATCTATGGAGTTAGGTCAAACCAGGGACGTTATATAAACGTCTAATGGTCGGCTTGGTGCCACGGTGACCTCGACCCTTTAGTGAGAAATCGACAAGCTGATGGTGGAACAAACTCTGTGTTTTTAGATTAGGACGCCTAATGTCAACAACTGATGTGCGCTCTTATGATTGGTCCACAGGGACCTCACCTACTCTCTGTTCTGTATAAAAACCCATTTGTGTTCACATTAAAAGAACATTCATCCACCCATTCTGCCTGAACGGTGTCTCTGTCCATTTTGGTGCGCTGACTGCAGGGAGCAGAGGTCGGGGCTCCGCCGAGCGGGTGAGACCATAATGCAGGAGTCTGTTCGTCTGAGTCAGGCTAGGCCACACTGTGTGATTCGCTAACTATCTGTCCATTCTGTATACAGCAGTTCAGATAATCCATCAGTGTTAAACGTCGACCTGAGACAGTGGGTATCCGTATGCCCCAGAGAGGGTGCAGAGGGTAGCGCCGCTGGCATGCCTGTAAAGGGACGGGGGTCTGCACGAGCCACGACCCGGTGAAAATGTCGGCCTCAAAAGTTTGAGAGAGGATGAGGTGGGCGGAGCTTTGGGCGGGGCTTTGTAGAGTCTAATTGACACGGTGCCTTGTAACTCTGAAAATGAACACCAACACTAGTAAATATTCAACTCTCTCTGTTATTGTAATAACTCTGAAAGAGTCAATGAACTTTGACACTGCATATTTAACACTGCAAAAATACCCTGTGTGCCCTTTGCGAAGGTGGGTTGCGAGCACAGCTCTCTATGCAACTGAGAAAGAACTTGATGGGGGAACTTCTCATTAGAATCTACACTATACCTCAATCTGACACCAATGGGATTACAAGACTGTTTTTGGTGGTCTCATCATACCTAAACTATATACTGTACCAAACAAGTCAAAATGATCATTGTGATATCTATCAGTAACTTGTAGTACAGTTCACTTCACTATTCTTCACTTGTACTATTAGTAACACATCACGTAATTTAAGTTGTACAACCCTCCATATAAAGATGAATGACATGCTGGCTCCTTAAACCATAGACACTTGTGTGTTTGTGTGTATGTGTGTGTGTGTGTGTGTCTGTGTGTGTGTGAGTGAGTGTGTGAGTGAGTGTGTGAGTGAGTGTGTGTGTGCACGTAAGAAGGGAACACACCGTCTAAAATTAGAATGTACAGTCATTAATTCAATTTGACATTCAGGGACTTTAATTGTTGTTTGTGTGCTCTTCTGAACAATGTGATTCCCAGAAATGAGATTTCTCTCACTGCGGGAAACCTGTCTCCCCCGCGCTGTGGTTCGCTGTGTGTGTCTGTGTGCAGGCAGGTGTATAAACAGATGGCCACATTGTGTGTGAATGATTGACGAGTTGACAGCAGAGCTGTGCGCATCGTCCTCTTAACAGCCGCTGCGTTTATCGATGAACACAGCTTGGTGGTGTGTTGACCAAACTGTTTATGCCGGCGATAAAATTAGCACAGTTTACACCCGGCGGTGTCCGACGTCGGCTGTTACGGTCTTGCACTTAAGGGGCCTGATCCAACCACTTCTTAAAGATCAGGGCTTGAAAACGAAAGTATTTTTTAAAAATTCCCTTCCGAACGGTTCAGGCAGGCCGATGTTTAACGTTCACATTCTCGGAACCGTTCCGCCGCCAAGTTCGGAACCAGTTCGGAACACAACAATTTTGTTTGTTGTTAAAGTTTGTTATATTGTGCAATATTAAGTTTAGATGTAGTTAATACAAATATATATATTTGTTGGACTTTCAAACGTCAGTGCACTTGAGGTGGCCACAACTCGTCGTAGTGTTATAATCATTGACAGCCGGCCCTTCTTCAACAAAGGAATTGAAGAAGAGAATACGTGAACTTTCGCTTGACGCCAATTCCTTGCGTAACTTATTGTTTAATTTGTTTGATACAGTATCGAGCTGCACGTCTACACACTAACCCAGAATGTTACTTCTCCCCACACAACATTGCACTGCAGCTCATTACCTTCACCAGCGTCAATAACATGGAGGGTATGAAGAACTCCAGCGATCTCGAGTGATCAATTGGATAATGACGATGCAGTGGGTTTCAACATGTCCATTTCCTTGCTATCTGTCTAAGACCTGCAGTCGAATTAGAGGGTTAGTGTTTCCACAAGTCACTGCAACAGTTGACAGATCTGGCACAAATTTGTACATCCTTTTTTGGTGTGCTCTTTCTACGTACAGCAGATCTGCCAAAGTGTGTCTCTTGAGTAGTAAAATCACCGCACCCTTGGCCAGAGGCAGCAGCATCAGTGGGCTGTAAGGTAAAGCATGCTCCACTTAGTGTAGCCTTAACGGTGCACCGCGCCGGCTCCAGGTGTCTCGCCGAAGCACAGCAGCGTCGGTTGTGCTAATGACACACTTAAACACCTGCGATCATTCTTTTCCAGAGGTAACCGTCTGCTTTCTTTCTTCTCCCACTCCCATCGCCCGTGTCTTTCCTATTCGCTATGTTGGACGCTCGCACGCCAATCACACGGGTGACGTGGTGACACCCGGGAGTGTCAATTATTTGCAGCAAAATGAGAGCGCAACAGCAGGCCGACAGCAGCATGAGGCTGTCATCTGCGTACAACGGAAAGACATCTGGTGATCTCGGGTTTGAAGGATTCAGTGTCAGGCAGCCATTTTGATTCTAAACACGCCAGATCATACGGAAGATAACGTTCAGTTTCTGTCTGGGTTTAACCCCTATGTTCCAAAATCCCAATGTTCTGAAATCCCTATGTTTAGAAAAGTTATGGGGCATTTAGTCAAAGTTGTCGTTTAGACACAGTAAGGTTAAGGGTAAACTCCTAATCTTAGCCCCTACTATAACCTTAACCCTACCCCAACCCTAACCCCTAAATGTCTCATAGCTATTCTGAACATAGGGGTCATAGAGTCTAAATGTGCATGAATGCTACAACTGCCTTGTCATATTTCACTATCTCCACTTGTAGTACTATGTGCTAGTCTTGGGCGATATTACGATATGATCGTTAATCCGTGATTTCTGTTAGTAAGGACAATGCCACATAGAATATTGTACGTATCGTCCTGATGCCTTTAAAAGTGTTGCGGCGTGTGAAGCGAATCGTCATGTTTTGCATCGTCTCGCTCGGTCTGTTGACCACATATATGCTATGTCCACACCCTGTCTCACTGCCCAGTCTCGGAGCACATACACTGGATTTTCAAACTTCAGTGCAACTGTATTATCGTGAAAACCGGGTTTAAAATGCCACTACATTCGCTTCCTCGTCTGTCCACAAGATGGAGCCTCAGATGCATGGGGCTTGATAACTAACAGTGAAAGTTGGATGGTTGCACAACTGATATGTTAAAATATTTAGAGAACGAAGACAAAAGAAAAAAACGTTTTGAACCGGTTTTGTGGATTTCATAATGTTCCATTTCTGTTCAGAACAGTTGAAGAAATCTCCAAATTTTCGTTTGCATTTCCGCTCCTTGTAAAACTCCGTAAAAGTTTTTGTTCCTTGAACCGGTTGGTGCCCTGGTTACAACAACAACAACTGTGAAGGGAGTCTCGTTGGAACAGCTGCTTGTACCGCTGCTCTTCATAGGTTTAATTTGGACAGTCATTAGGTGTGGAGACCCCAATGAAATCATATAAAGTGCAAATCAAAATGACACAGGTGGCAAATAATAAAACGATGTGAGCCAGTGTTTATGCCGTTGTAAAAATGTGTGTTAACAACACATAACAACTAATTACACTGTCTTTAACCATGGAGGGAGGTTGAAAGACTCACCTAAAAGTCTTATTACCTGCGCCGGGGGGCGGAGCCCGTGGAGCGCAGGTTATGTTTTCACCTGCGTTGGTTTGTCCCCTCGTTAACTGAAAAAGTTGAGCACGGATCTGAATTACATTTTCCAGAGTTGTTGGAAATGACAAAAGAAGAAGTGATTGGTGCATATCTGTAGCCTATAAGTAACATTGCTCTGCATGAAAAGTGCATGCTATATAAATAAAGTTTGATTTGATTTGATATTAACGGGTGAGCGATCCTCGTTCTCCCTAGTGACGCCACGCGTGTTCTCCTGCATCTGCGCCCGAGGTACATCTAGTCTCCTAAATGGCCGATGCCATTTTTGACTGGCGGTGCCATTTCCGATCGTATTCTGGATGTTTCAGAATTAAAACATGTCGGACGTGCCACCGACAGCAACTTAAGGTTGTCTGCTCCTCATCATTAAATCAGTGTGTACAGCGTAGCGGTAACAAACTCGACTCTGATGACAACGTCCCGAGTTCAAATCCCGCCCCGAGCACTTCTTTGAATTTTTTTTTCAACCTGAAAATTGTGCTTTTTTAAAAAAAATTTAGACTAGGTTTAGGGGTTATGTTTAGGGGTTCGTTTTAGGGGTTAGGCGCATGTTTGCAATCTCTGAGTGCTTCTAGTTAATGGATGGGCTTGCTTATTGGCTCCTGCCAGCTTTTCAATTTTAATCCATTCTTGTTTGGGCAACAGGCTGAACCGAGACTCCTTTCTGATTCTACCACTCATAGCTGCACGCTATCATTTATAGCCACAGTACAGATCATTATTGATGTCTTGCATAAGTGCCTGCGTAATACACAGTGAATATAACGAAACAGGAACAAATCATAATTGTCTCAGCCTTCTGTGAAGTGTAATATTTGAATTAGAATCCCAGCCCTAGAAAATATGTCAAGAGCCACAGGTCTACATCCCAGCAATCTCGTTCGTCCCTTGAACGAGGCCAGCTATTGGTGCCAGCCATTGTTGTGGAATTGCTGCGATCCGCTCCCTCCTTTCAGCCCAACGGTGTAATTACAGCGTTGTCGTCGGTGCTGCAGGCACTGCCCAAACATGTGTTTTGGAGCATTTTATCGACACGCAATTTTCTACCGGCTCCTTTTCCCCTCTTCATCCTTCCCTTCTGCCTGATGAATTGTGTTCCGTCTGTACAGGGGTCCAGAACATGCTGCCATCGAACGCTATGCCAACCGCGTGAACCCATACCTAATCCCACAGGCTGTCTGATAGCGGCTTGGATCATTTAACCCTCGGTTCCCCAAGGCCATTTTGGTTTTGTAGCATGTTTTTGCCTTCAAAAACAGAACACAAGTGTTTACTATTACTAGCCTGGCAAGCTAGGACAAATGAATCGTTCACGTATCGCATGCGACTAGAATGATCATTTGATCTGGATTAAAACAAACTCTTTTTTTTTGTTGCTCCCAATCCGTTCTTTTTGAGATGAAAAGTTACTGATTCTGATCCTCCTGATTTTTTTTTCTCAATGGTCCTGAGGTGGGAGGGAGAGAGAGAGGGAGAGAGAGGGGGGAAGAGAGGGAGGGGGGAGAGAGAGAGAGAGAGAGAGAGAGACAGAGAGACAGAGAGAGAGACAGAAAAGGTAACCCCACTCAAGCGCTTTTGAGTGCTTCAATCTCAAGGTGTTTTGGTGGTGGGGCATTTGTAAAAAGGCTCATATTGCTATAGGAAGAAACCACACAGTTG
>OMKY01253398.1:0-14630 GCA_900302395.1 Bregmaceros cantori
CACAAACACACACACACCCCCACTCAGATACACGCAATCACACACAAACACACACACACACCCCCACTCAGATACACGCAATCACACACAAACACACACACACCCCCACTCAGATACACACACACACACACACACACACACACACCTTCAACTGTCAGCACAGTTGCCGCCTAGTTCTACCGCCATCTGTGGCCGAAATGCGCGTAGCAAGGACCAACTGTTTCATTTGTTGCACGTGGTGTATCGATACTGGCGCCTCCGTATCGATACTCGTATCGTCAATGATGTATCGACGATATATCGCGGATCAATATTTTGAACACACCACTAATATAACGGAAATAAAGTTCTGGCTACAATTGTTCCTTTTTTAGGATATTTTTGGTACCTCAATTCTTTTCAGTATATCGTACACCCCTAATGGAGAGCTCAAAGCGCTCTGCCGTTAAGGGAATATTCTTGGATTAACTGACATTTCTGAATCTATTCATTCAAGCCACTTCCTCGTCCTTAAAGCTGAAAAAAAAAATGAGTGGCGTGCATGAGGAGACTGCAAACCAATTAACGGTTTGGTTGACTGGGTTGGAGGGTTGTACCATTAACCTTGGGGTGCTTGACGGAATTATTTTGCCAATTCCATTGTTTGCAGCTGAAGCCACCAATCTGCAGACATGCCTCCAGCACCCATGCAAATGGGCATGAAGCAAGAATGAAAAGACTTCATGCGTAGGTATTTCACCTCCTCCAACACTATTCACACCTCACAATATGCAACTTTATTTCACAATTTAGTCAAGTGAGAAGCCATGAGGAATTGAAAGGTGTAGTGCAGAACCCCCAGAAAACGTATGAGATTGTTTGGACTACTTTGTTGTGGAAGTGGGTGAAATAGAAAGTTGAGAAGGGCAAAATGCTGCAAATTAATATTAGTTTAACTAGCATTTTATGTCCTAACGCTCTGAATTTTTGCACCGCACTCCGCCATACCACTGCAATCCCTCCCTCCAAATTTGAGAGCATTCGGTAGAGTGCTGCGACAGCCATGTGTGGAACAGACAAAGATAGACACAGGCATTTCTTCAATTATCATTTATCATTATCGAATTATCGAATTAGAGAGGTGTGGATAATTGAAAGGTATAGTGCAGAGCCGACAGAAAATGTGTGAGATTGTTTTGTATATACTGTATACTTGTATATGTTGTGGAAGTGGGCGAAATTGGTTGAAAGGAGGAGGAAACGAAGATATTTTATGCCAACAAAAGGCTAAGCTGAGAATTAATATTAGTTTTCAGTATTTTATGTCCCTATCTAGGTGAAAAAAAAAAATCGACTTAAAATCTGATTGTTTTGCTTGGAGAGTTTAAAAAACAGGGATATCAAATCTGAATGTCAAATCTGAATTTCATTTTAACTGAATGACTGTAGCATATTGTTGAGGGGCTGGCCAATTTAACATTTTATCACAGCAGCGCCATGAATAACTTGGTTTGTTTATAAATTATACTGGTGAAAAAGATTGGTATAAAATATTAACTTATCAATCCCAAGACCTAGAACCAGCTCTTCATCTTTTCTTCAGGAAATCAAAATTAAATCGAAAATCAAGATATCAAGGATAAAAATCTGGATTTTACTTTTTGGCAAAAATCGCACAGTCCTATCCCAACGGTGTGGAACTTTGCACCGCACACTGCCACACCACTGCAAAGTCCCCCTCGAAATTTTGAGAGCATCGGTGGATCGCAACGGCAGTTGTGCATGGAACAGAGAAAGGTAGAGGGTTCACCCATTTCTTTCTTGAATTATTAATATTAGGGTATCACAATAAGAGTTTAGATCAGTTCAAAACACATTATGATGCAAACGCAATCTCATCATAATATATTTGACAATATAAATCCAACCAGGGGGAAGCATGTAGGGGGAATTGAAAAGATGTTCTTTGACCATGTATTGTGGATAGCGCACGCAACATTATCAAAATGCGCGTATAAAAATAAACTCTTTTACAGGAGTAAAAGTAAAATGCCATCTCCTCCTCTTATGTGGAAACGAACATGCGTGTGAAACATGTGCGTCTCAAAATGAGTGCAGCATTTAAGAACAAACATTGGGTCTGGTCTTGAGTGAATCAACAAATCAGATTATCGGGTGTTTGACAACCGGCCAATCAGAGCCACTTGGAGGCGGTTCTCTCTGCTAGACGAGATATGGCCGGATATATGGTACGTTACGCAACCAAGTAGCACCATTGTCACTTGCTCTGCCTACTGTGCTATGATTGGAATTGGATGACTTTGATTTTAAGAAATAACAATACTCCTCTCCCTCCACCAGACCCAATGTCCGTTCTAAATCGTGTGTGATGTGTGGATGATTAGTTCTTTTTACGGAATTAGCACTGATGTTTGAAGGTAACCAAATATACAAAACATATACCTTTTGGGTAGAATAGAAATGTTCATTGACTTGTCGAATATCCCACAATGCACCGCACTGTTTATCCCCAAACATCATGCCGACACACATCGCTAGGAAGATTACGTCACGACGATCAAGACAATAGTGGCGCCCTCGTTTAGCACCAAACCAGAACAGGGGAAACTTTTTTTCAAGTTTGTCCATCCTCCCAGCCGGTGTCCACGGAGACACACAACAGACATGGCTCGCACATATGTCCGGTTTACCATTTTACTGCCAACCTCATTAAGAATCGAAGATAGAGAGAGAATAATAATAATAATAATGATGATAACCTCATTATGAATCGAAGATAAAGAGAAAATAATAATAATAATAATAATAACAATAACAATAATACTACTAATTTCAAATTCTAAATTCACATTTTTTCACAAACAAACAAATACAACACTCAGGTAAGGTCTAGAACTCTAGATCCAACGCATCTACCATCCTATTTTCCTCATTCCCAGCTTGAGAGCTAAATAAAATCACTGTAAAATGGCATTCTCACAAATTATACCAAGCTATCAATTAATTTAATTTTGATTATTTTTTTGTTATTTTGTTGTAGTTAGCTATTCGGGAACCACAAGAAAAATAACTGTCTTTGAGGGGACACATGACTAAATTGTGTATGTATGTGTGTATGCATATAAACATACATACACTTATAGGGAATGGTAGTAGATAATTATTTATGTATTTATTTATGTATTTATTTATTTTTACAGGGGCAATGCACATTGATCAACATGTCAAAAGCATGTAAATGAGGCAGAGCTAGCCAAAGGATAGTTTTCGTTTGTAGTCACAGGGCTGGTCAAGAGGTGGGAACAATAAAGCAATATAAAGCTTACACAAACAGTGTCAATTAAAAAAACAACAACACAAAAAAACAAGACCGTTCGATTGTATGAATGAAATAAGATGAGATCAGTGACCAAAGCTTCAACACGTCTGCTTAAGTAAGAGGGTCACAGCAATAATATGATAGATTTTGTTTAGTTGGGGGTGGGAGATGATGAAGAGAACATTGGTGTGCGACGTATTGAAATGAAAACTCACAATAAACGGCTGTCTTGTTTTATTACGAAATTGTACAAAAAGAACAAAATAGTGCGCTACCGCTTTGTTGTAGTCTAGTTCCCCTTAATGACATAAACACACGCATACATGTATATTTTTAAAAAGCATTCATGTCCTGAGATTCCTGCCGCTTGCAGAGTGGGTCTCCAAAGTATACGCGGAGGCCTCGCACTCCGCAGACAAAAACACACGCGTTCCCGACGTTAAAGCTAAAGCGTGCGTTTTATTTACAACGCATGTCGCATCATCTCATCGGCGTTTTGTCGACAACGAAGCAGCGCAAACGGAGAGAGAATAGCGGCCAGCGGGGCCGTTAAGTACCGCCGAGGTGGTGGTGGTGGTGGAGATGCACCTGTTCTATTCTAGGCAACAGACGCCACCGTCAGCTCCGCGTCAACACTGTTAATCCGTCGGAGGGCGTGCTGTTGTTATTGTTATACTGTATTTATAATTAGTGTTATTATGTTGTGTGTCCATGCAAATGTTGATACACAAAACACAAATACAGCACATCGGGTTGGTCCTGGGGAGAGAGGAGGGTGGTATGTGAATTGCTAACGCAGCTATCGGGATTGATGGAAATGACGGCGATGTGTTGGAAAGAACATTGAAAACAATGACATTTACGTCCGCTCGACCCCGCGGATTGTTGGGGAAATGTGCGGAGCCCTACCTCTGCAGAGACAACGTATGTGATACGTAACAAAAACATGCCAAAAAACCTGACCTTGCTAGCTAACAGCTAACAGTTAGCCATCTCCCCGTTGCTGCCCCAAGTCGCTCCAGCAGAAAGCAGCAGCGGTGGTGGATATTCCCCGTCAACGGCCCCGCCGAGTCCTCCGATGCGCCGCCGACGGTGCCAAATCTCCAGCGGAGGCAGAGATGGTGCTTCGACCACGACAACCAGTGGGGCTAAGAGCGCGTCGGTGGGCACCAACCGGGTATTTTCTTTACAATGAAATGGCAGATAGGTGTGCGTTGTAATTACCCTAATAGCTGCACCTTCAGCACTGCCCCCGCCGCGCAGGTTGGGCGCTTATCTGTGAACAGAGAGAGCCTCAGCTCCGCCTTTCTCAACAGACGCATGCAGGGCAGGCCTGGCGTCTGGCATACAGGGCAAATTCCCGCAGCATATTTCGACCGATCAGGACCTATTTGGGCTGAATCAATGAATGAATGAGTTCATCCCCGCGATATGGGACGAGGGGATTGAACACATTTTTGATTATTAAGATGCCCACCTGTCATTCCTAACTGCACCAGATTTGTATTACCAATCTAGCCATGGACACCTTTTCTTGACGTTGGAAGAGAAACTCAAGGCAAATCACATCTTTAATGCTGTTAAATAATTCAGGTTTGGACTGTTGTATTGTTTTGAAATATAAATTTAAAAAGATGTTTTCCCTTTCTTATAACTATATATTGTAACGCTGGGGAATAGAGGAACTCGGATCCACAATAACTGAGCCCAGTCATTGTCAAGTTTCGTTCTGACTCTCCCCCCGTCATGGCCACCGCCCCGGTGGCCGCTCCACTCCAACGAGCCTGACTTGCGATGCCCGAGCGGCCCCCGCAGCCCCGCTGCGTGTGGCCCACTTCCGACACCAGTGTAACGCAAGCGCACCCTCATGGAGGAGCTGGGGAATAGAGGAACTCGGATAACCAAGCCTAGTCATTATCAAGCTTCGTTCTGACTCTTTATATGGGGGCATGTAGGACATGCCCGGTCGCCAACAGTGGTGGCCCAGAATCCACCACGCTGCATTCATTACAATATATATAACCATGGCTTAGAGCCGGTTCAAGGAACAAAAAAGAAAACCCAGAACTTTTTGTATTTTCCAGGCAACAGAAACGAGACGGGAAACATTTTTTAAATTTATTTTCTCGAACAGGAACAATTATTTAAAAATAATGGTAACCCGCTAATACCGGTTTTATTTTGTTCCTCAAAGTTTTCGTTGAAACACAACACAGTCTGTCCCATAGGTGTCCGCTGCTCCTCCAGTCCCTGCCCCCGCGCACGCTTCCCTTCCCAGCCACTACCGCGTCGAGCACCAAATTGAATTGAAACACTGCCTGCATGGCACAACTTGTGCCAGGTGTTTCATCTGAGAGGAACAAAATTAAACGTTATAATTCCATTTTTGTTCGAAACAAACTGATTGGAAAGAAATATCGGTTCAAAGCCTTGGTTATAACTGAACTGTAAACAAGTTTATCAATATCTAAATCATCAACAGCCACTAAAAGGTCTCTCTATTTCACATGAATATATCAACCAAATCATTCTCAATTAATTAATTACTTCTCCAATCATTAGGTTTCAATTATCATGATAAGTAAAAGATGGCTTACAGTTCTGAATGGCCCACACCATGTACTAGGTTACACTCTCTCGTAATAAATGGGTGAGAATCCTTACTTCCCCAAAACAGTTATTTTAGTCGGAAACTGAGTTGAAGAAATCGGGGGCAGACGCCGACTTGGGCAGGAGAACTTGTGGCACTGCGGACACGGCATTAACATGAAGTGGGCCGTGTTAGGCGTGGTGTCCATAACCACTCCGCCGACGACACCACCTTAACTGATGAGATGCAGAGATGTATGCAGTCGGCACCGACTGCATACATCTACATTTATTGATGGCCCTGGTGTCTTTCTTTAATCTAGTGCTAATGGTATGTATTTATTACTATTTTATGAATTCATAATATTCATACTTTTAACATCAAGCCACATTGAATAGAATTTGTGTACCAAAGGCAGAAATTATCAGCTTCAAATGACAGATCCACAGCCGTAGAACATAGAACAGCGCTAGGCTGGGCAGCCTTTGGAAAAAACAAACAACTCCTTATGTTAAAACGAATTCCACTCCACATCAAAGCCAAAATCTACAATACATACATCCTACCAGTAATGTTATACAGCCTTGAATGTGTAAAATGGACCACAAAGCTGAGTAGTATAATCAAAACATTCCAATTCCAAACCAATAATGACAAAAATCAAAAGCAGAACCTTTAAACTCTATATGGACACATCAAGCGATCCCAAATAGGTCTGACAAAACACTGCCTTGATAGTGGTCTGCAAGAGAAGCAGAGGAAGACAACCCAAAAGATGGCGCGGCAACATCTACGAATGGTCAGAACATGGACTGCACCAAAGCCTCTGGAGGAGGTTGACCCATGTTGGGGCACATTCTGCTACAAGCAAAAGTGAACTATGATGACATTGAATGCCTGGCAGCCCAGTCATTGTTATATAATAGTTATGATTACCACTAACTGTTGGCCTCCAGTCCTCTGTTGAATGGCCTTTCACTTGCCACTGACGTCATCAGTGTCGGTCAATGGAGCATTGGCACTTCATGGCCGTCATTCATAGCTGTCGTTTATTCTATTTCTATTGTTGTGTGTTGAGGCCAACTGAGAACTGATTACACATCGGAGTGCTGTATTATTACTTTGCGCCAAGCAGGTTATGTTCTCAATCATGTTGGTTTGTCTGTCTGTCTGTAATTTTGTAGAGTTGTTGGAAATGACGTACAGAACAAGTGATTAAATTCTGGTGCATTCCTGTAGTCTATGAGTAACATAATAGTTTGACAGCTCAGATACGGTCAGCCAAGCTGGAGACCTGGGTTTGCGTCCCACATTTGCAGATCGCGGTTTTGCAGATCGCGGAAATATGTATTTTTATGACTATAATCCCACCAATGACACTGGTGACAAGTGATTCAATTTTGGTGCATTCCTGTAGCCTATAAGTAACATAATAGCATCTGGATGTTTTGGCATCAGTGACCCCATGGCCTTGGCAAAGGTTTGCACTCTGTGAGTGCTTCTAGTCGCACAATGTATTTATTTCTCTCTTGCTCTCTATTTGTGTTTTTATTATTCTGGAGACTCTTTTCAATTCGCTGCAACGTCTGCTATATATTGATACACTTTTGTTACTGAGATGTAACTGATATAGTCACGCCTCCATTATGCTGATTGGCCACAACCTGTGACATCATCGGATGTCCCCTCCCATTGGCCATAAATCAGCGAGGCTTCCTGAAATGTGTGTATCCGCCGGCCAGTTCCTTGCTTTAGTTAGCTTAATTTAGCTAGCCGATACCCGGTTAATGTCCAGTACAGCTTAATAAATGAATGCTCTAGACATATTCTTGTGTCAAGAAGAATGGTAACAACAATTGTATAAATACATTGTACGTTTCGTGTAAGAATATAGTAAGTACTTTGTAAATACAATCATAACCAACGTCATTGTTGCTACCAGTAATGTAACCAGTAACAACGTAATTACTATATATTTACATATGTAATTACTTGATAGATAGTGTCACCGTAAAAGGAAGCGTTACCAAAACAAAATGTAGAAATTATATAAATACATTACATTTTTTTAGCTTTGTTTTCAGGGATACACCTTCGGAAGTCAGAACGTCTGCGTAGTCCTAGTTTTGTAATGTTATTACACAGTAAATTTGTAGTGCTAAATATGCAGTGTCAAAGTTCATTGACTAGAGTACAAAGCCAAGGCCAAAGCCCACCCACCTCGTCCTCTCTCAAGCTTTAAGGACCGCCATTTTCATTGGATGGTGACTCATGTGGCACCCGACCCTTAGCGTTGCAGGCCCTCCTTCACGGACGTGCCAGCGGTGCTGTACAGTGTTAGCCAGTGTTAATTTTTTGCGCAATTTCAGGGTAATTTTACTCTAGAAATGTAATGGGTTAGTAAATGTAATGGAAAGAGTTAATTTAACACCAAATCTGATAAGGACCAAATACACTCAGCCACAGTGTTACATTCAACTCTTTAAGTGTTGATTTAACACTGCAACATTTACTGTGTACTTTAATCTGATAACATGTCTTCTATTACTGCCCAGCCCGATATTTTTATGTTGTTAATCATTTGTGTGTGCTGTGTGTGTGCGAGCATGCATGTCCCTGTATTCAGCTTCAAACACCTCTGCCATAGGTATTTTATTTTACTACACGTGCCAACGTCGCACATCCGTGCAACTGACTCATTTGCACCTCTGCTAGAGTGCTGTGTCGTGTGACTTGTGACTCATTCAGTGGTTATACAAGTCAGTCTGTTAATGTCAAGACTTGAACATGAGTGATAAATCATGTGGTAAATTTTAATTGGCTGTTGGTGTTGGTAATGTGTCAGAATCAAAATTACTTTATTGCCAGGTTGCGGTTATACACAAAGACATGGGATTTTACTTCCTAAAAATGTACTTTATGTTATAAAACATTTACAATTGATTATTTTAAAGATTTTACACATTATTTATGTGTAGTAAAGTTTAAGATCCACTACGAATTATGTGGGTTTTTGTAAAACTAGTATTCCTTCTAAGTTGTGTTGGTAAAGTCAAAAGTAATGAGAAGTAACTAAAATAATCTGGTGACTGACAGAGCAGATCCTACCAGGCCTTTCTAGTTAATATAGGAAATCTGCTTTAATTGTAATTAGTTTCATATTGTGCTGACATAATGAAATAATTAGCTTGTCACTTGTAACATAAATATGTGTCACTTAGCGACCACTTGTTTGCGGAGTGCCTGTTGTCATGTCGACAGTTGGACAAAGGATCACTGCGGAGTGTTTCCATTTCCTGCTGTTCTCACCATGTACTGGTCTATAGACTGGTTTACATGCGAAACACTGGTGGGAGTCATTTTGTCTTGCCGTTCTTAAGGTCACTTCTGGTGCCTTATTGTTGCCTACATCAACGCTAGTACTGAACCGAGGTCCGAGCACACAAAACACACAAAACGCACGCCAGTTCAAAATCTGACCACTAGATGTCGCTCTGTGCCCAGTTACACATCACACCTCTTGCTCCGATCATAACTTGGTATAACTATTTATGTAATACAGTCAAAATCCGACTTAAAGTTACTCACCGCGTGGTCACATGTTCTTCTGGACCAATAGGCTGGCTGCTTATTCTAGTAGTTCCAAAAGGAATGAGAAAATGGAACGAGTTGCACTGATTATTAAATCATGCATTTGTGGGTCACAGATCCGCACAAGAGCATTTGGGTGTGGAATAGCACACTGAAAGTTACCACCATCCGTTTTAAATAACCCTGTAGGTGTGTGTTCCCACCGAATAGACATGTTTAAAAAAACAAAAACAAATACTCGGCAAGTAAATGACACCGGAAGTACCCCCAAACTCGTCTATTAATTATGATATATTATATTAGATATAATTATAATATATTATTATTATTATGAAAAAAGTACTTTTTACTTTGAATATTTTACTCTGAATATTAAATGTTGTAATAATTTTGATGGCGCCGCCTCTAGTGTCCAAGATCTTGGTCATTACTGTTGATTGCACCATAAGAGAGTGCACTATAAAGGGAGTAGGGGATAGGGAACAATTCCGGACACATTCTGCCTCTGAGTTTAAAACAGAACGTGCTACATCGTTTTCTGGTTAGCTCTTTCAGCTCTGCAGACTTCCACAGACACCTCCTGCAGAAAATACATACTTACTGGCATATTTTTATTATCACTCTATTTAAGGCAGGTCAACAAGATGCTCTATAGACTGACGTGATTTGGTTCAAGTCAGGGCTTGAAAACGGAATTCTTTTTTAAAACGTTCCGTTACGAACGGTTTAGGCAGGCCTATGTTTAATGTTTTTGTTATCGGAATCTGTCCGGCACCAAAATAATGGTCCTGAACGGGTTTGGAACAAAAATTATGTCGGTTCTTAGAGCTTCTTATACTGTGTAATGTTAAGTTTAGATATAGTTTATACAAAATATATTTGGTGGACTTTCAAACTTCAGTGCAACTGTATTAAAGTGAAAACCGGATTTAAAACGCCATTACATTCGCTTCCTCATTTGTCCCCATGCCCCAGATTCATGGGGCTTGATGACTGACAGTGAAAGTTGGTTGGATGCACTACCAGAAATGGTTGGTAGGGTATAAAATTAATAGAGAACAAAAAAAAAAGTTTTTAACCGGTTTTCTGGATTTCATAATGTTCCGTTTCTGTTCCGGAACAGAAAAATTCTGTTCGTTTTCGTTTTTCGTTTTGTTTGCTGAACCGGTGCGGAGCCCTGGTTCAAGTAAAATCAAAGACAACTAGGTGAATACTTCCATATCAAAATACATATTTTTAGACTAGACATTTTTAAATTAAACAAAAATCCTAGAAATTAGAGATCCTTCCTTCTTTACATTATACGCTGTTGTGTTCAGATGTGTGATGGAAGAATATTTGGTGGTCAGAACAAATTTTAGTTGTATCTTTATTTTGATGTGTTTTTCATTTGATGTATGATTGATGCTGCTGTGGGGATTTCCATTGGCCTTCAACGTTGGCTTGACAGCCAGAAATCTAAATTAATTGAACATATTTGATCAAAGAGCTTTGTTATGTCTGAATGACAAGGTAACAATCTCCCCACTCTTTCATAGCAACCATCATTTCAACACAATATATTGCCCCATTATTATATTCCCCAAAGGCGGAGCATTTGGTTTTGTGTGTGCCGCCGCCACATCAGTCGCCGTGGCGGATCCTTTGTGTTAATGTGATAACTTTCCTGATTCGGTGTGTTAGTAGGATCATGAACTCACAGAGGTCAACACTTTCAAGGTAGCCGAATTCTTGTTTGATGTATAATTTCTGACCCAAACCCAATTTTTTTTTAGCTTTGTTTTCAGGGATATACATTTTTATAGGCCTAGTTTTAAGTAAAAGAAGAATAAAGAATCAGCTCTCCTTTTAATGAGAAAATTGTGCATGCTACATTGTTTAGATAGCCTGTAGTATGGTGGATTGCCCTAAAATGGGCCACTGCCTAATGTGGGACACATAAGCTCCAGTGGCTCTGGCTCCACCTTAAGATAATGAATGTCTGAAACTATGGTAAACGCAAACTATGATCATGTGTCTAACATTAAGTTGAACTGTTCAACACTACATTTCACTGTTCCACCTGAGGGCAACTGGCTGTCCCACATTAGGACAATCCACCCTATAGTCCTTTCAGAATGGGTGCGTCGATCAGTCGATTAATCGATGAATAATCGATTATGAAATTGTTGCACATATTTTGGCTAACGTGAACCAAAATGTACTACATTTCAATTTAACAAGATTAATTTCTATGTCGCTGTGAATATTTGGGGGATTTTTTAAAAGGACCAATATCTAACCGATTAGTCGATTAATCGTTTCAATAATCGGCAACTCATCGACTATTAAAATAATTGGTAGTTGCAGCCCTGCGGAACACGGCTTTGAACCGGTTCAAGGACCGAAAACGAAAACCAGGAACTTTTTGTATTTTCCAGGGAACAGAAACAAAACTGGAAACATTATTATTTTTTATGTTCTGGAACAGGAAAACATATTTAAAAATAATTGTAACCGGTTAATACCGGTTTTATTTTGTTCTTGCACTTACATAACATAACATCAAAAATAAAACAAGAGTATTTATAAAATCTACAGCAGAGTGTTGTAGTGGGTTCGCCCCGACATGCAACGAGACGTCGGCTGTAGAGTAGGCAGCGGGTCTCTAGCAACTCGTTGTGGGTTCGGCCCGACAGATATTATATAGCATTAAACAGCCGAACGAAATTAACCATTCCGGGAACAATATTTTTTTGTTCTAACCGGTTCGGGAACGTCAATTTGTTGGTGGAACTCATAACCGGAAACGTTATAATTCTGTTCGGAACAAACTGAGTGGGAAAAAAAATATTGGTTCAAAGGCCTTCTACGGAATATACAAAATGAATCCAATTCAGTACAGTGGTTTCGGCTGAGTTGCATTGTTGCCCGTTCAATAAAGTGAGTAAAGCATTGGAGTGGGGCAGTGAGCTAATGTTGTCTGTGTGATGGCTTCTGGCCAATCATTAATTGTTATCTGACCCACGCCTGCCAATGTCTGATATCCAGCCAGGCACAGCCTGAATGACCTCAGGGAAACATGATGTTTTAATAGCTTGAACTGTCTAGATGTTAGCCTTCTGTCTACTCATGTATACTGTCGCACTGGGAGATTTCACTGTATCTCTGTGAATAAATTAATTGGGAGGCGTGTGAGGAGTTTTGAAAAGATATATACTTTTTTTAAGTTGTTTTTTCGGGCGTCAACTAATCTTGATTAGTTGTTAACTGGGTTGAAGAGATTGGGGGTAAACCTCACAGACAAGCCGACGAGGGGAGGAGAACTTGTGGCACTACAGATGCTGTGATCTAAACCACAGCGCTGTTACTACGTCCGCCAAGGACACCCTACAAGAGTTACTACTACTACTTACTCCACTGCTGAGTTGGGTCTGACGAATTGGTTATGACACACACGCTAAACAAACAACTGACTCTGAAATGCACTTATTATAGTGATTCCCAAAATCCTTTGTGCTTACTCATAGATAGGGTGGATTGCCCTGAAGTGGGCCACTGCCAAATGTGGGACACCTGTGCTCAAGAGGCTCTGGCTTCTCCCTAAACTAATGAATGTCAGTGAAAGTATGGTAAAAACAAACTTAGGTAGTGTGTAAGATCAAATGTTCAACACTACATTTCACTGTCCCACATTAGGAAGCTGCAAAAAAGAGCCCACATTAGGACAATCCACCCTAAGTGTTCAGAAGGAGTGGGCGTACAGTATGCACAGAGTTAAAGCATCCACTGTGAAAAACACATCCACTATAATTTGGACAATTCTGCAGGACATATTAAAAAGCTTAGCAAGCCTTGCTGGCTGTAATTTGTCTGTTTTAACCCCAGATTAAAAAAAATACATTAAAAAAGTTTTTAATACAATTTAATTTAATTTGTCCAATTTTGAACATATCAGATCCTTCATAACAATGGAGACTGCTTAGTCCTAAGACCACCAATTGATGGATGAATGAGTGAATGAGTGAATGAGTGAATGAATGGTACCCTTCTTGATTTCTGTTCCATCGTTCTACTGCCATATATTCAAACCTCTGCACCAACTTTAAAATATGGCTATTGAAGTAATAGCTAAAAACTCCCACATTACATCATTGTTCCATACTGAGAAAATATAGGCACTTATTTTTTTTGAGACCTTCTTAAAATACAAAAGCACATGGAGTGCTTGCGCAGCAAACACAAGGGCAGTCTCTGGGGGTATCGGCACCATTCAACACAGGGAAACTAAATTTTTGTCCAATTCTAGGCCCAGCTCTGCTTACAGTCAGACGCAGCACATTGCACCTAATGGCTGAAGTTCTATCTAAAACCTTAATTTTTTGTTATTGCTGTGATTAAGGTTTCATGTATTATGGGCTTCATGTTTATGATGAAGTTTTCAACAATTGGCTCCCCCTCAATTATGGTTTCAACACAATAGAATCTGTGCCTTTTCTCATTAACGCATGTTCTCCCCGTGCCTGCGTTGGTTTCCTCCAGGTGCCCCCGTTTTCACCAACAGCAAAAAACATGTTCTAATCTATTTAACCTGCTCCAGTCAGTGCCTCAGGCCAAGACACTTAGCCTGGCGAGTCAGAACCACGCATCGCACACCGCTGACAGTACATTGGGCCTGGGCAAATCAGACAGATGTCGTCTGTATACGGGCTGACCAATCAAATTATTCGAATCAAGGCGTGGCCCAGAGATGGGTATGGGCCACGCGAGACGTGGGCGGAGTTTGGTTGTCACACCTCCACGCCACTTGTCCAACGTACTGCGCTGTGACTGGATAACACAATTTGATTGATACTTTTATTAAACATGTTTTTCAACCCTGGTTTTACCAGACCCAATGTTCATTCTAGTCCTGTGCAATGCGTTGACGATTCGTTGGTTCTGGCTTGCCAGACTACAAGACACTGGCCAACGGTTGCCCACCGCTCCCCACAGATGGGTTAAATGCGGAGGAAGAATTTCATTGCACATGTATGTATGTGTGACTAAATAAAGTACCTTTATCTTGAACCCACTTGTACGGCAAATGTAGTCTTTTATGTTTAGATCATGAGTCACAAGATAATTGATTTGGATTGTGTACACCGCACA
>OMKY01253427.1:0-12461 GCA_900302395.1 Bregmaceros cantori
ACGCCCACCCCGGCCCCGAGCAGGCGTTCAGGACAGAGTTCAACCTCATATACACATGTTCGCCGCTCAACGCCAACCTTGGGTCCGAGCAGCGGCCGCAGGGCGACGCCGCCGGGGGCTTCTCCCCGGCCGAGACCTTCTTCGGAGGCTGTATGTCCCCTTTCAGTGAGAGCTACCCCATGGCATACCCCGACAGCACCCCACCCCATAACACCCCACCCATGAAGAAGAAGGCAAGTTGATCTAATTTTTAAATCCTATTTAGGCCTCCATCCTCGATCTGCCTCGTGGTGATGAAGTCATTCTATAGAACACTGTCGTTAGGATACCATTTACAACCTGATCTCTGATCACGACCATGAGCCGTCACCATTTATTCCTATTTTTAAAATGACAACATTATCATTCAAAGAAAAGACCATTCCAAGACTCTGGTTCAAAACCAGTGCTTGAAAACTAAACGAACCAAAAGAAAACAAAAGGTTGAGGCCCGTCCTCAACCGTTCCGCCACCAAAATATCGGTCTTGAATTGGTTTTGAACACAAACATTTTGTTTGTTCTTAAAGTTCCTTATATTGTGCAATGTTAAGTCTAGATATAGTTTATGCAGAATATATTTGGTGGACTTCAGTACAACTGTAACTTTGTTACTCGTCTGTCCGCAAGATGGAGCGCCAGATGCATGGGGCTTGATGACTGACAGTTATAGTCTCCCAGACATAGGATATGTTCAAATATTTGGAGAACAAAAGAAAAAAATGTTTTTAACCTTTTTTTGTGGCTTTCATAATGTTCTGTCTGTGTTCCAGAACAGTTTAAGAAATCTTTTTTCGTTTCCGTTTCCGCTCCTCTTAAAATTCCGTTCGTTTTCGGTTTGAAATTAGCCGATTCGGAGCCCTGTTGTGCTCATGTATGCACCTCAAAGAATATGACTGAGGAGGAATTGATAACATTTTGAATCGGGTAGAAAGAGTGGTCTGCGGCGATCCGCTGCTCGAACCAGATTGTGATTATCATCAGACACGATGCACGAAGACCGTTACTGAATATTTTCAGTAAATAATACTGTTCTCATTCCTTATACATACAAATAATTAATACTGTGTTCATTCCTTATACATACAAATAAGTAATACTGTGCTCATTCCTTATACAAATAAGTAATACCGTGCTCATTCCTTATACATACAAATAAAGTGTGTTTTTCCAAGTTAATACAAGCAAATGTTTCCCTTTTTAATTGAAAACCTTCATCCAAAAGGACGACACGTCTTTAAAATTCACTACACACGCCCGAGGCTTTCCCATATTTAACACCAGACCATTACATTTATAACATGTCCTAGACTTCAACACCTATTTAAAAATAATGCTAACCGATTCATACCGCTTTTATTTCCTTCTCAAAGTAGTGCACTTTGAGCGGGTCAGATATTATATACCATTATACAGTTGACAGGAACGAAATGAACCATTCCGGGATCATCCGTTCGGGAATGTCAATTTGTTGGTACAACTAATAACCGGAAACGTTATAATTCTGTTTCTGTTCAGAACAAACCAAGTGGGAAAAAATATCGGTTCAAAGCCCTGACTAAGACTACCAGACTTTCCGCAAGCTTCTGTTGGGAATAACCAATTTTGATTGGCTACCGCAACTCTCTCCCAACCTCAATTATTCCACGTTCCGTATTTGATGCTCATTTCCACATCAATTGGCAGCTTTGATGATGGTGCCCGCTGGAATGGACACTGGACACCCAGTTATTGGGTCGTTTGACGCCGCCGCATCCCTTCCCCTCCGCTTACCTGGCGTTGTCGGGATTTCTAGCGCTGTTACAAGAAGTAGTTTTGGTGGCTCCTCTCTACAGCGGTAACTGTGATTTTAAAACCAATCCTCTCTCATGTAAAACTGTTTTCCTTGATCTGTGTGTATCTGTCTCCCTCCTGTGCTTCTCCTTGCCTGCTTCCTGTTGTTCCGTGGCAGATGGGCCTTAGATCTGGCTACCAGCCTTTATCTTTACGGAGTCAGTACCAGCCTGTAGAGCCTCTGGTGAATATCTCATGCTGCATGTCTCCACCTAACATACTCCACCTCCAACTCCATAACCTTCTTCTTCATAAAGCATATAGATCTTTATATATATATGTATTTATTTATGGTTATTTATTTAGTTAAGTTATTTTTCATTACATTTCTCATTCTTTATTGAGAGTTAGCGATACGATTAGCTGGTATGACCACTCTGCCACCGCCTGCCCCAACATATCTTATAAAAAAAGGAAATCGAAGCCACAGCAGGCACATGACTGAGTGGTTTCAGCAGCAGCATCTAACCCCCTGCACCACAGGGCCAGCCCCTGGACTTTATTTTATTTTTAAGCTAAATGGTACAGCCCTGCTGTGAGTTAGCCTGGCGAGCCAGAACCAACACATCGTCCACGTTCTATGGTGTGGCCTCCACTCGAACATGTTGAATATATGTTGTTCCAATCCTAATGTAGTTTTTCCAGTGTCAAGGCCGCAATACAATAAAGACAACACGTAACCTTGTGTGAAAGTACAATATGTTATAATTTAGCCTGTAAGAGTAGGCTCTTTCATGCTATTACTATGAAATGGAGACAGAGAAACGGCAAACAGTTTGTAATATTAATATTGCAAACTTTTAATAATGTTTCATAATCATAATTAATGCTAATAATTGTTCTGATTAATGGATGATGAACGTTCCAGCCCTAAATTGTATAATGTTGAACTTGTAGTTTACATTGTAATGAAATAGAAACTACTATGTATTTAGAATGGTTGCAGTCTTTGAAGCACAGTCCACAAGAGTCTGTTGTTCACAGCAGTCTACCTGTTACTGAAATGCACATCTTATTATTCTGGCGAGCCAGAACCAACTCATCGTCCATGCATCGCACGCGACTAGAACGAACATTGGGTCTGGTCTTGAGTGTCTCAAAGGGTGTGGCATGTGGTGAAGGGGTGGGGGGGGGAGTATTTTTTTTTTCAAGTTATCCAATCACGTACCACAGTAGGCGGAGCCAGTGACGACGGCGCTTCTTGTTCACGTAGCGTACCAAACTCTGCCCATATCTCCTCTCACAGAGAGAACCGCCTCAACGTAGCTCTGATTGGCCGGCAGTCGAACACCCGCTAATCTGATTTGTTGATTCGATCGAAACCAATTCGTTGGTGCTGGCTTGCTGGCTAGTTGTTGGCATGTGTCTAATCAGAGTATATATATATAGTAAGGCTGAACGATAAATCGCAAAAGTAGGTTAACCGCGGTGCGCCCCCTTGCGGTTAATAGACCGCAAGGGTTGTGGTTTTAATCGGTTTCTTGTCTCCTGTCTTTAAAAAAAATTCCCATGCACGCCTTTAAGTGCATCGCTGCACTTAACGTATTTCTGTGTGTGTGTGTGTGTGTGTGTGTCAGGGCTTAAAATTAACTGCGACCCGGGACACCCCCGCGACGATGAAAAAAAAATTCACTGGGCTTGCCCAGCAGCCAGTGCATGGCGCGCAAGCACAGCGCAGGCCAACCGCGGCCCCCCAGTGTCCGTGTCGCTCACAGATGCATCCAGCAATACTGCAGGGCAACGTCAAGCTATACGGTTGGCGTTAGATCGGATAGCCATCGCGTTTAAATGCCCTGTGTGGCAAGTGTATTGCAGCGGTTCTGCCATGTGGAATACTGGTATTATTTCAGGAGGCTGTTATTTTTCTTGAGTCGACTCAAAAAAACTTTCATTTTTTATTTGTTCTGTTTGCTCAAACATGTGAAAACAGAAACGTATGTTTCATATCCTTTCATTTGACTTTAACTTTTCTGTTATGTACATTTAAAATGAGGTAAATCGACTTGATTTTATTGAATCTACAGTGGCAAAAGTATTCACCCCCCCTTGGTAGTTTTCATGTTTTGTTGCTTCGCAAGCTGGAATCAAAATTGATTGTTTGAGGAATTCCATCATTGTTTAAACAAAACATGGCAACAACTTTGAAGATGTCATTTTTGTTTTTATTATGAAGCAAATAACGAAAAAAAGAAAACTACAGCGTGCATAATTATTCACCCCCATAAAATCAGTACTTTGTAGAGCCACCTTTTATGGCAATTACAGCTGCAATTCGCTTTGGATAGGTCTCTATGAGCTTGTCACGTCGTGCCATTGGGATTTTTGCCCATTTCTCAAAGCAACACTGCTCTAGCTCCGTCATGTTGGATGGTTTTCACTTGTGAACAGCAGTCTTCAAGTCTGAACACAGATTCTCAATTGGATTGAGGTCTGGACTTGACTAGGCCATTCCAGCACATTTAGATGTTTCCCTTAAACCACTTGAATGTTGCCGTAACAGTATGGTCATTGTCCTGTTGGAAGGTAAACCTCTGCCCCACTCTTAAATCACAGGCAGACTAACACGTTTTGCTCAAGAATATCCCTGTATTTAGCACCATCCTTTGTTCCCTTAACTCAGACCAGTTTCCCAGTCCCTGCTGCTGAAAAACATCCCCACAACATAATGCTGCCACCACTATGTTTCATGGTGGGGATGGTGTTGTTGGGGTGATGTGTTGTGTTGGACTTGCGCCAAACCTAGTGCTTTCATGCTTTCAGAGCACCTTCCTCCATACATTTAGGGAGTCACCCAGATGCCTTTTGGCAAACTCAAAACGTGCCTTCTTATTTCGGACATTAAGTACGTTTTTTTCTGGCCACCCTTCCACAAAGTCCAGTTCAATGGAGTGTACAGCTTATTGTGGTCATATGGACTGATACCCCTCTATCTGCTGTGGAACTTTGCAACTCCATCAGGTTTACCTGTGGTCTCTGTGTTGCCTCTCTGATAAATGTCCTCCTTGCCCGCTCTGTGAGTTTGGGTGGGCGGCCCTCTCTTGGCAGGTTTAATGTGGTGCCATGTTCTTTCTGTTTGAGAATTGAGAGAGATTGAGATTGAGAGATTGATTTGGTGGCACTTTGGGTGATCACAAAAAAAGATTTTTTTTTTAATAACCCAACCTGACTTGTACTTATCTATAACCTTGTCCCTGACTTATTTGGAGAGCATCTTGGTCTTCATGGTGTGATGTCTTTTGCTTAGTGGTGTTGCATCCTTCAGAACAGGTGTGTTCATATTGACAGATCACCTGATTCTTAGACTGCACACAGGTGGACTTCATTTCACTAATTATCTGATTTTAGAAGGGAATTGGCTGCACCAGAACATTTTAGGGCTTCACAGCAAAAGGGGCTGAATACATATGCATATGCCAATTTTCTGTTTTTTATTTCTTAAAATGTTTTTTAATATATGTTTTGTCATTACACAAGTCACTGTACATTTAAGTAATAAGGTCAGATTAAAATAGAAATAATTGTTATCTGTCGCTCCGTACACGGGTCACGGTCATTTGGTCCTGAGTGACCAAGCTTGTGTCTCCCCCTCCAGGTGTGTCTAAGCATCCTGAACACCTGGCACGGCCGCCCCGAGGAGAAGTGGAACCCACAGACTTCCAGTTTCCTCCAGGTGAGTCCCACCCCAGAGGACACTCGACTGGGTGATACCTGTCTACCTTTGTTCTATTGATGCCTGCCAGACTGGGTGGTGATTGGGTCACCCCCTCGGAGCATGACCAGGTAATTGGTCGTCACATTAAAACTGCAGCCATTGTGGGAAAAACATATATATATATATATATATATATATATATATATATTTTAGATTATAATTCTAAATATAAAATAGAAGATGCGATGCTCTGATTTCCTTTTGGCTTCCATGTGCTTCGTGCTACATCATATTAAAGTTTGGTTCCTAGATGTTTTGTCCTCTGTTAAATGAATAGAGTTGGCGAAGAATGGCTTGTTGATCATTAAGCTATAATGACGAGGGACGGGCTCATAACGTCCTTGAGAATGTCGTGAGCAGATGGCGTCCAATGTAACGTCTCGCATGGCGTGTACGAGCGCTCCGTCTGGCTCCCAACCACACAGGTGGCTCGCTCTATACTCAGCGTTCATCACGTCCATGAAACATGCACATCTTCATTTTCATGATTTGTCTTTTATCCAACCTGCTGGTCGCACAGATGGCTAGAGTAAAAGTAAAATACCTTTGTCAAAAATATTACTTGAGGGGCTTCGGCTCTTTACATAGTCTTGTCGGTTGAGAGACCGCTTCCCTGCATGGTCATAAACCGCTAGTCCCCACTCTCACATCCCCCCTCCCCCACTTCACACTAACGCTGTCAATAGACAGGTTTACGTGCAAAACACTGGGGGGAGTCATTTTGTCCCGCCGTTCTGCAGGCTTCCGGTGCCTTATTGTTGCCTATGTCAAATCTGGTACTGGACCAAGGACACAAAACATACACCAGTTCAAAATCCGACCACTAGATGTCGGTCTGTGCCCAGTTACACGTCACTCTCCTTGCTTTGTTAACCTTTTTGTATAAATATTGATGAATTACAGTCAAAATCCGACTTGAAGTTACTCACCGAGTGGTCACATGTTCTTCTGGACCAATAGGCTGGCTGCTTCTACTAGTAATTCCAAAAGGAATGAGACAATGGAACGGGTTGCATGATTATGAAATCATGCGTTTGTGGGTCACAGATCCACACGAATTTGGGTGAGGAATAGCACACCGCAAGTTACCACCACAATTTTTAAATAACCCTGTAGGTGTGGGCTCCCACTGAATAGACATGTTGAAAAATAGTCCAAAACACATCGGAAGAAATGGCACCGGAAGTTATGTTCAGAGTACAAATTTAATCGGAAGTACCCCCGAACTTCTCTATTCCAACATATGGTTCACACACAGACCCTAGTAGGGGTAGACATGGGCTGTGTCCGAAACCGCTCCCTATCCGCCATATAGTGCACTATATGGGGGCACACGCCATTTTGTCAGGGGTGTCCGAATTCTCCATGTACCCTATATAGTGCACTGAAAGTATCCTACAAAGCACCGCAAAAAGTTGTGTGCATCGGATGTACCCTAGACGGACTTCCAAGAAATGGCACGGCGGGAGTAAATAGCGACCGACTGCGGCAAATCGTTATACATGCAAGTACTTTTGACTTTCTTTGATGTTTGCTATGATATTTGTTGTGAATTTTATAATTATATTTTTTTATAATTATATTTTATAATAATTTTGACGTCGCCAACACTAGTGTCTGAAATCTCGTCGTTGTTGAGTGCACTATAAGTGAGTGCACTATTAGGGGGTTTGGCAAAAGAGAGCGATTTCGGACACAGCCATTGACACCATGCAGAGCTATTTTTTTGTTAAACTGCGGCTGCTGTTGGCCGACTCTCCCAGCCTTTATGTATTCTGTGATGTGTTCGGTACATGGACAATGAAGATGGGTTTACCGTACTGACAGTGATGAGTTGGTAATGAGCAGTAATAACGCCAGGGCTGGGCCTCTCCGGGGCCGTCTCCGAGGCCTGGCGTCCCACCTCGCCGGCTGTTAATTGTCTGTTTATTATTTCTTCTAAGTTCTGTCCCTCGGCACCGCACGTCGACCACCACCAGTTTACTCTGTAGATGAAACACAAGCTTCTCATTCTAACCATCACAGAGGCTTTTACTGGGTGCTCCATTTATTGGTAGCTTTTAAACAATTAAAACATGTAAATTATTTAATTACCTCGGGTTAATATCTTCAACCTGATGCCGGGCTTAAGCGCTGTGTTGTTGGCTAGATGCTATTGTTGGCACCAGTCACACACCGGAAAGTCATGCTCCTGCACACTTGAGTACATATTTCAACAGCCTATATTTTTTTTCAATATATTGCTCCAATTCCGGGCTAGCGGTTGGCACGCTAGGCTAGCATCCTCGGGAGTTATTCAGACTTTTCGGAGCGATACTTTGACATAATTAGGCATAGTTCTCTACACATGCACTTCTAAAATAGGGTACAGATATGGGCTTTAAAAATAGGTACACATGTACACAAATCACAGTACCTGTTATTATTTTATTAAATTACTATAGCGCTGCCTTGCGTATAAGACACGCCATATTTGGAAACGGGGTATCCCCGAACCTCCCTGGACCACCGCCAACATACGGGTACTTTCTCAACATGGCAGAGCCATGTTGAGCCTGTGCAGCCTGGCGAACCAGAACCAACGCAACCAACGCAAAGCTGTAATTTTTTTTTAGTAAAAGTTATTTTTTCCGGCTTCAGCGCCGTGTTTTCATCTTTATTGGATAGGATTAGTCGGAAACTGGCTTGAAGAGATCGGGGGTAGACATTGCAGACAAGTCGACGAGCGGAGTCGAACTCGCGACACTGCGGACGCTGCGGTAGACACAGCGCCACTAACATGAATAAGGTCGCGTTAGGTGCGGTGTCCATAACCGCTTGGCCAACGCGGACCCCGACAAAGCTGTAATTTTAATATTGATAAAATATCTTTTAAAAAAAACTTGTGCTTATGACTCATACTTTTTTGCATTAAATAATTGAAAGTAACTTTTACTCATTACATTTCAAATGAAGTAATTTTGTACTTTTACTCGATTACATTTTGAGATGGGTCATTTTACTTTTACTCCGAGTACAATTTAAGCAAAGTAAAGATACTTTTACTCAATTACAATTTTTCAGTACTCTTTCCACCTCTGGCCATGTGTTTGTCACCACATAGAAAGGTCAGAAAACAACCACATGCTCTGTGTTGCCCCAGGTGCTGGTCTCCGTCCAGTCTCTGATCCTGGTGTCTGAGCCCTACTTCAACGAGCCGGGGTACGAGCGCTCCCGGGGCACGCCGAGCGGCACGCAGAGCTCCCGGGAGTACGACGGAAACATCCGGCAGGCCAGCGTGAAGTGGGCCATGTTGGAACAGCTGAGGAACCTGTCGTCCTGCTTCAGAGAGGTACGAACTAGAAGGATGCAGTCCGGGGGATAGCCCAGAGATATTGGAGCGCCATTGTGACATCACAGGACCAAACACAAATTCAGCCATCTTGAAAGTGGTGCCCTCCAAAATCAGTCCATGAAGCTACCCGCGAGCATTAATGCTCCGAATCTCAACAAATTCTTCCATCCGTTCAAAGTTTATCTCGTTAAAGGCCCATTCATACCTCATGTAAAGTACGGATACGGGTACGTGTGGAGAGTTTCACGCGTTCTCTCAATCGATTACGTACATAAATTGACATGGATCTGGGGACCTTATGATGACGTTCGAAAGGATGAAACGGAGCAATACTACCGGAAAATGAGGAGGGCTTTGTTGAGTATAAACAGCTGTTGTTTTTGTTTTTTGAAAAAGACGCTCGGAGGTATGAAGGAGGCAACACATTATTACATACATAATCGGCCACACGTAGGGTATGAATCGGCCTTAACACGGAGGATCTGACATGGCGGCGCACGCGAAACCATTAGCTCCCTTATGCTCCATGTTTCGGGATATGAGACTATGTAATACCCACCATCAATGACACGTGACAACAAGGACACTCCAGTAATCCCAAATGGAAAATTTGGAGACTGCCAGAGCCGGGATTCGAACCACCAACCTGTGTTCCAACTACCCTCTGGTTGTTGGAACAGCTGCTGTACCAATTGAGCTAGAGCTGGCCCCCCAGTAAAAATGATTCTTGAATAAGGATTTTTTTTTCATATAAAGGTTACATATGTGTTGAAAATATTCAACTCAGTAAGGGTTTGTTGCAAAGCTCCACAGTCCACACCAAACCGTTCCTGCTTAGAACGGGTGGTACGGTCCATGCACTGAACCATACAGATTTTCACTACTATAATTTGATATAGGTTAGAAGGAAAGAGGTTATACGGTACCGCTCCAAACTACCTAGCAGCGTATGCAGTACGGCGATCACTCTGAGCCGAGACGGGGGCCAGGGGAACTATGACTTGTAAGTGGGAAAAGTCCACGTCCGGAGAAGCAGGAAGTATTATTAATTCATCGTTACTCATCACATGGTGATTTACACTTTATGTGAGAGTGAGCCGTGGCTGTTCTTTGCGGGGGAAGGCGTGTGGGAAGTGAAGGACAGAGTGAGAATCACTAATATAATTTTTTATTTTACATCCACCACAGTTTACAGTCACCTAATGCTGTACTGTGATGCTAGCGGGTCACCCCGTTCAGCCACAGACGTTATATCAATCTCCCTCAGGCTTTTACTCTGCGAGTCCTTGCCAGTGTCCAACCCGGAAGAGAAACGCGGTCGAGTTATCCGACTGATTGCGAGCCGCGTGCAAGGTTGGCCAAACATCAATACTGAGATCAATGGTCACTGCTCACCTTGCAGTCTACACAGCCACCCGAAGAACTGATATTAATTGTTGTGGTGCCTTAAAAGATAAAGAACACAGGGGCACGTCCCCAGACCATAGATCGAGCAGTGCTGCAAGTTCAAATCCCTTGTCCGGATTTCCTGCAATGTCTCCCCGTCGTCGTCCGGTTGATCCCGGAAAATAATTATTTGCCATCATCAGTCGTTTAATCAGATTACTGACTCCATCATTGACATCCCTAGAAACAGGAAAACAACGGGTCTGTGTCTCTGCGGGTCTTGTGTTGATATAAACTCCGCCCGCCCCTCCCCTGACTCGCCACACAGTGCTGCCAACGAAAGGTTAATTATTTCCGTTCTTACAGCATACAGTGGAGCGGGAGGTTTATCAGTGGCTGGGACCAATCAGTCAATAGTAGTTGATTATTGACTTGGTTGGCAACTCATTTGATAATCTGATGAATCACCTTTAATTGCTCATTGCCTGGTCATGTTTAATATACAGTATGTGGCTGTCTTCATTAGGGCTGCAACAAACCATTATTTTAATAGTTGATTAGTTGCCCAACATTGAAACGATAAGTCGATAAATCGGTTGGATAATTTTTCCTTTGAAAAATACCCCAAATTTGGGGTCCGCGTTGGCCGAGTGGTTATGGGCACCGTACCTAACGCGACCCCATTCATGTTAGTGGCACTGCGTCTACCGCAGCGCCCGCAGTGTCGCGAGTTCACCTACGCTCGTCGACTTGTCTGCAATGTCTACCCCCCGATCTCTTCAACCCAGTTTCCGACTAATCCTATCCAATAAAGATGGAAAAACGGCACTGACGCCGAAAAAAAAAATTCTCACAAGAGAAATTAATCCTGTTAATTTGGCATCTAGTCAAATATGGCTCTTTTTTACCATCTAATATCGAAAGATTAAGTTACATCCTCTGCCAACAAGGTATTACATGTCATTTATACCATAATATTTTCATGGTTTTCTTCATAGTATTTTTTTTAATCAATTATGACCATTTCATGTTTCGTATTTTCTGAAATTATGAATGAATATCAAATTTGTGTGGATAAATGAGGGAACCATCAGCACTAAACTGCTGACAATTATGATTCCATTCTTTGCTGATTATCGATTATTGCATTGGTTGTCGATTCATTTTATAATCGATTAGTCACCGATTAATCGACTAATCGTTGCACCCCTAGTCTTCATTCCCTGTGTCCAATCAAATGAGGGAATAAGGGATTACTTTTTAAATACCTTTCTTCATTTGCATCGTTTCTCCATGTGTGACCATTGCTGAATGCACATTTACATGTTACAGAAATGGTTGAAAACGTTCTCATCAGTAGGACTGCCACTAACGATTATTTTGATAATCGATTAATCGACCATTTTTTCACTGACTATGTTCACAACAGATATTCAACACATTTGAGCAGAGAAAGGGCCAAACAAGGAAACAATCAACCGCTGCCAATTAATCGATTAGCAAATGAGTTGACGATTATTTCAATAATCGATTATCATCGATGAATCGATTAATCAGATTCAGCTCTAATATACTGTATTTAAATCCTAGCTGTAAGGGACTACAGTTGGTATTTTTAAAGTAATGTGATTACATGTAGTCCATTAGTAAGTAACTGGGATAGACTCTGGAACTGTGTACAGCTTCCACTGTGAGCTATTTATACCCAGGGTAGTTTTGGAGGTAGAATGGAGCGTCTGAATAATGCAACAGGAGCCTTGTCGTGTGGAATTAGGGACAGCAGGCGCCGTGTTCAAATATACATCTGGATGAGGAGACGCCCTGTGTAGAGGCTTATAGATTGTCATAGACTGACTGTCATAGACTGACATAGACTGACTGTCATAGACTGTCTGTCATAGACTGTCTGTCATAGAATAACTGTCAGACTGTCTGCATAGACTGTCATGTCTTGGGGCAGCACGGTTGCGCAGTGGTTAGCATTGCTGCCTCACAGCTAGAAGGTCCTGGGTTCGAATCCCAACCCGGACAGGTCCTTTCTGTGAGGAGTTTACATGTTCTCCCCGTGTCTGCGTGGGTTTCCTCCGGGCACTCCGGTTTCCCCCACCACCAAAAACCTGTTCTAGTTAACCTGCTCCAGTCAGTGCCCCTGGCCAAGG
>OMKY01253428.1:6506-16877 GCA_900302395.1 Bregmaceros cantori
GGTGGAGCCCTGTGTACTAAAGGCCCATTTATACCCTCCGTAAATAACGAAAATGGATGCTTCATTTTGTCCGTAGGTTAGTCGCCTACGGAGATGGCAAAAGTAGCCAAATTTCTTACTCGAGTAAGAAATTTGGCTACTTTTGCCATCTCTGCTGAATGCAGGCCGCCCTGTACATGACTCACCTCCCACGGACCAGCTCTCAAGTAATATCGATTTAGTATCGATATATCGATACAACAGCTGACGATACAATGTATCGATATGTTCACAAGAGTACTGGTCTTTTTTCTGGTCTATTTTTATACATTTGCCTCTGGGCGTAATTCCACTACCCTGTCAGGTTAAATAAAAGAATAGAAGTATCGAATCGTATCGTGGTGAATTCTTGAGTATCAGAAAAAAATCGAATCGCTGGGTCAGGAAATCGATACTGAATCGTATCGCCATGATAGGTGTGATTTAACAATTGCACTAAAAACTATTTGCATGCCCTAGTGTCCCGTTGTTCTTGTATATACTTTGCACCAGTTACTGAGAAAACTCTGCCTATGCAGTCATTTCCGACTGCTAAAAGGGTAACACCGAAACGCGATAGAAGCATCGCACGCAAAACCAATATAACCCCCTGTGCTCCACTATGAAAATCCTGGTCTGTGACTTTGTGTCATTGACAATAACAATAAAACTGATTGTGGTTCTGATTCTAAAGCTAAGCTACTAACCAACTAGCCAACTTATTAGTGTGACAGAACACAGACAGTAAAAACAATATAACGTTTCTGTGACACTTCTTTCACTAGCGAATTAAATTTAAGGCTTGAGTAAATAACATTTTAGACTTGCAATGAAAATGTGGAAATTTGAAAAAAATAAAAACAACATTTAATTGGAGTTTTATTAATTTAAAAAAAATCATAATACTTGAGTTGGCTCTGTGGCGCAGTCGCTAAGACACACACATCCAGCACATGTATGGTGCCTGTTCACAGGTACGGGCAGCGCTGAGAGTTCGGCTTCCCTCGACAACCCTTCTGTCATGTCTTAGCCTGACCTCTCTCTCGTCCCACTTTCACAACTACCCCTGTCAAAAATTTTTAAATATATATATATATATTAAACGTTTTTTTAGACCCTGTGGGAGACAGCGTCTGCGCTCTGCCGATAACTTTTGAAGATGTATGGGTTTGTCCGAGATTCAGTGTATTAATGCTCCATGGTAGGTTCATGAACTGATTCGATTTAGGAGGCTGAATTTCTTGATTTATAACTTCAGACCAGGTAGATGAATTCGCACCGATATTTTTTAGCATTGGTTTCGGGGATAAACCTTTAGCAGTATTTTTCAAATGGAGTTTTCCTTTAAAAACATGGCAGGGCAACCAGGAGCATTATATCCGTGGGAGGAGAGGTCATGTCCTTTGGAGGCCAGGCTGCACCGCAGACAGTCAGTAAACACTTTGAAGTCCCAACACCAGGAAACCACCCATCTACGCTCTACACTCCCACAGTCAGATGGGCTTTCTCTGTGCAAATCTCAGAAAGCCAACAAAACGAAAGATGAAGAAGTCATTTTTCATTTCAATTTTTTATGAAATATGATACATAGTGTGAAATACGGATATTCACAGATCTGTATTCCTTGTTTCATCATTCATAGGATTTATTTTAGTTCACCACACATCAACATTTTATTATAAACAGGCAGAATATGAGTAAATAACTGAAAAAGTCAAGTTACCTTAAAACATGTTTATTACTTTATTAGTTTTAATATTCTTTTTTTCACCATAAGCTGCAATTTCCATTTTATTGACAGGTTTAGTTGTGAAAGTGGGATGAGCGAGATTGAGGGAATATATCGCAGAAAGATTGTTGTCTTAGTGTGAACTGTGAAGTATAGTGAAGATACAGGCTGTGTCCAAAATCGCTCCCTATCCCCCATATAGTGCACTATATGGGGGATAGGGAGTGGGGGATAGGGAGCGATTTCAGCCACAGCCACAGATTCGAGGCACGTCATGAACCAAACTCCGCCCACGCCTCGCTCCACCCATACCGACTCCGCCCACGTCTTGCGTCGCCCATACCAGCTCCGCCCACATCCGCGCTGATTGGTCGCACCGATGCGTGCCGGCGGCTTGCCTGATTTTCCCAGACCCTATGCAACGTCTATCGATGAGCGATTCATGGACGATGCATTGCTTCTGGCTCGCCAGGCAAACAATTTCCCTTCTTATAGAAGTCAGTGTGAAAGGGGGAGAGAGCGGGGACAAGCGTAAATGCAGTACTTGACCGTGATGGGAAGCAATCTCACAGTGCTGCCTGTGCTGTGAAATAAGCCGCAGCAACAAGACTATAAGGCTGGCTTCGAGCAGCGGTCTTCACCCAGAAATTAAAGCATTTTTAAATGTAATTTTAAATAATGTTGTGGCCATATACATCTTCATAAATCATTTTGACTTTTTAATAAATTCCCGCTCGTCACTATTTGCAGTGATCTCACACAGACAGCAAGTCCAGTGATGGGCCAGTGTAGATCATCCACAGAAGCGCTTGCTTTCCAAGATATTGTATGATTGTTGTCAGTGCAGCATACAATGTACTGATTCGTTGTAAGCGCTAAGATTTCAAATTTCGAGTGTGGAGCTGATAAGGCATGAAGGATATTATGGGCAATGTTGGGGTCAAGTGCTACTCAGAGCCAGCGATGTGACCAAGTCCCTCGTTCACGTCTCAAGTCTCAAGTCCTACTTGAATTGGGAAGTGACTTGGGACTCGACTTGACTTGCCCAAAAAGGACTTGAGACTTGAGACTTGAAAGAGGGACTTGGTCACATCTCTGGTCAGAGCGTGAAGGGCCGTCTACTCCAGCTTCTCGTCTCCCTCTTCCACGTCTTTGAGACTGAGCACCTCCAGGGAGCCTCGGCCTTTCGTCTCGCAGCGAATCAGGTCGTCCATCTCCCGGAAGCAGCCCGGATCCACAAGACACACCTACACCAGGGCGAGGAGAGTGGGAAGAGATCAGAGTCGTGATTAATCGATGGCTGCATTAGTTGTCGATTCATTTCATAATCGATTAGTCATCGATTAATCGACTAATCGTTGCACCACTACTGTATACATAAGGGGTTATGTTGGTCTGTCTGGCTGTCACAAACTCACTAAACAGTACAGGTAGACACTCAAACCCTATACATTCTGATTCGTCATGAAACCAGCTTGTAAGGCATCTCATCTATCCCATAGTCTGGGTGACCGTTGGGGCACCACTGAAGACTTTGCAACCAGCCACTTGCATGGTGTCTCAGCCTGCAACTTGACCATTCTTAAATGTTATCTTCTCATAACTTCCTCTTTTCTTCTCTCTTTCTTCCACATGGCACTGTGCTTTGAAGGATCGCTTTTTAGAGTCCTTGGGATCTTGTGACATGCGGGCATACCATGTTTTTTTCCAAGTTATTTTTTCTGGCGTCAGCGTCGTTTTTCCATCTTTATTGGATAGGATTAGTCGGAAACTGTGTTGAAGAGATCGGAGGTAGACATTGCAGACAAGTCGACGAGGGGAGTCGAACTCGCGACACCGCGGACGCTGCGGTAGACAAAGTGCCACTAACATGAATCGGGTCGCGTTAGGTGCAGTGTCCATAACCACTCGGCCAACGCGGACCCCTGTGCATACCATTTTTTAAAAAGTATTTGAAATACTTCCACAATAATCTTCTCACAGCAAAACCAGATGCTCTGCTATAACAAGTGGGGAAGATGTTCACAAGCACATTCCTTAACGAAATTGAAGAAAAAAAATGCTTACATCAGATTAAGCTCAGAGCAGAGAATTGTGCGGGAGTGATCTACTTAGAGCTCACCATTTCCAGTTGATCGTCAAAGTCTTCGCTTTCCACCACTTGCAGCAGAGGCTTGAGTTTCTCCTTCAGTTTCTTGGCCTCCTTCGCTGGAAGTATTATCCGCAGCCTCATGTGGGCCCTCTGGATTTCCATGGAGCCCTTCAGCAACCGGATCACTTCCAGAGCCTGGGCAACGCGGAGAGGAAGGCTGCTAGTTATACTCCCAATGTAGCCTCGACGACGCCATGCCACGTGAAGTCTTTCGTGTTAACACTAGGGGTGTAAGTTCCACCCATCATGGCGATTCGATTTCTTTCCGATACTGAAGAATTCACCACGATTCGATATGATTTATTGTTTTCAACAGGCTAGACGATGTTTCAAATTTGATCTGTAATATCGTTATACATTTTATTTGAGAAACAGCAAATACAAATCTTGTCAAAAAGTACTGTACAAAGTACACAAAATATTCAAGTCAAATATTTACAGGCTCTGTACTTATTCACCATAAAATATCAATATTAAAGGAAGCGAGATTTAGCGCCACCCGCAGCACGGGAGTGGAATTACGTCCAAGAGAAAATGGATAAAAATAGACAAGAAAAATGATCGATACTCTTGCGGACATATCGATACTTTGTATCGACAGCTGTTGTATCGATATATTGATACTAAATCTATATTATTTACACTCCTAGTTAACACCATAACTTTTGACCGGATGGACTGGTGCAAAGTATATACAAGAAGACCGGATGGACCGCCCCAGATTCGGGGCGTTAATGTTCTAGGGTAGGTTAATGAACTGATACGATTTTGGAGCCACTCCTACGGGATCACCACCTTAACGTGGTGGAGTGGTTTGGACTCCTAGAGCTATGTCGGGTAGGGTCACCCATGTCTCACTTCTAGCAAGAAAAATGATTTTGGAGGCCAACACTGATGGCCGAATTTCAGTTTATTTCACAACTTCTGACCTTCTGACAATAATATGATGCAATTTCAAATTGAATAATACAATTTAAGGATTTCCTAGAGGGGAAAATGATTGTAATCACCTGTTGCTTGGTGCTCTTGTTGGGCTTGACAGAGTAGTGTGCGTCCTTCATGGCCCGCTCGATGAGGCTGACGGTGTAGGGCCGCTTGGTCTCCGGGTTCACGCACTTCTCAGCCACGATGGTGGCGATGTCCCGGAAGCTCGTCTCTAACTGACTCTGGCGCTCCTTGTCGGACACCTGCAGCTCCCCCTTGGCTAGGATCTAATCGCAGGACGAGTAGATGACATCACGTGACTTGCCACGATATGTCAAAATTCAGTTTATGCGTTATTCGATTAATCATTTATTTTATTCGTTGATTAATCAAGTAATTATTAACGTTTAGTTAGAGAAGGCGCCCCCCGGACCATAGGTCTAGCAGTGGAGTGGGTATCCCCTCTCTGTCTTTTCCGCAATCTCTTCCCCCGACTCTTCATCCCAGTGTTGAATTTAATCCTGTCACTATCTCTCAATAAAAGAATGAAAAAATGGTGCTTGCATTGAAAAAATTACTTTTGATTTTGTATGACACTTTGGTCTATTTGGGTAAAATGGTCGCGGCAATCAATACGTTAATGATCAAACTTGAAATTCAAAAGAATGCGTATCAAACGGGTGTGGCTCTGTGGCGCCAAGACCGCTGCCCCGAGCCAGCCCCATACATAGTCGTGTTGTTGTGGCTTAGATCACAGCACATGAAGCACTTCCCCTCATGGTCATATATTGCACTTCCGCTCTTCCCCATTCTCTTCCCCAATGCATGACGCACCTGTTTGCAGATTTCAGTCAGGTCATCTGTTCCAAAGGCTTTGGTCAAGTCGTCTTTCTTGGCTACTTGGCCCTTGGACACGTTGACGAAGACCGAGTGTGTCTGAAGGACCTCGTCCACGTCTTTCTCCCTGCCGCACAGAGATCAGAAAAAATTAATTACAATCACGTTTATTGCCATTGTCAATAGGGGTGCAACGGATCGCTGTTGATCCGTGATCCGTTCGAATCACGTGTGGTCCGCGGTCCACACACGTGTACCGCGAACCACAATAATTATTAAAAAAATAAAAAGGCACGTGCAGTAGCGCTTTTTGTCCGCCAGATGGAGCCACAGCGACAGAGAGTGTTCTCCATAGGACATTTACACAGAGATGTGCAATGAAAATGGGTGTTATTGCACTTCTCCATGTTGTTTAGGAAGATGAGGATGTGCATTATTGCACTTTATGTCTTTATGTCATTTTTTATGTTAAAAAGAAGATGTATCTCCCCCTTTCCTCTTGAAATTTATTTCATATATTTTATTTTAAAATATATGAAATAAATTTTAAAAGAGAGACTTATGTTTATTTTTGTCTTTTTTTGCGATAATCCGAAAAATCCGTGATCCGTGAGCTCTGATCCGAGGATCGGTCCGATCCGTGAGTCTCTTGATCCGTTGCACCCCTAATTGTCAATGATACAAAAATGCTAGGAACTTTTCTTGTCCCTCGACGGCTTATGATTGCATTTTCAAAAACAAATCATACAGTCCTACATCACACTCATCAGAATACAGGTACTGAACTTTTAACAAAAAATATTAACACTATTTTTAATTTGTTACTTTTGTGATCTGCAACATGTATGGGCTACATACTTATGTGATAATGTAATAATTATAAGTATATCAAATCATGCCGAACCCCCCATGGGTTAACCCTAACCCCACTCACAATACACACAATAATTTAATATGATACTTGGAATACAGCCCATGTACGGAGCTACAGTTACAATTTATATAACTGTGTTGTGTCGATTACTAACCAAGCGCGATTATAACCATGCGACGTAGTGCTTTACGGATACCGGGCCGAGCTAATGCTAGCAAAATACTTCTGATCAGTGATGATCGCTCTTCCGGGACTTCGATCTGTAATGATGATGTATTACGAAGTAATAACACGGTAAGTACAGGTGAATAGAAACCATGTTGTTCAACTTACGCCCCCGATCTCCAGCTCATGACTTTATTCTTATAACAAGCAATTTCGAATCGTTTTCCTCCTTTCTTCATCCTGACCACCGCCACGTTTGTCAGGCGTATTTGGTTTGTGGGCGTGAAAATAGACATTTTTTTTATTTATTATGTATTATTATATAAATTGAATTATGCGCTAACGATGTGTCATAATAACAGCAAAACAACAACAACACGCGAGCAGCTGATAACTGCGTGCGAGTCCTTCAATTAAATGCTTCCCCCTTGAAAATAGAGACGCGGAATAACAGTTCCGCCACACGCTGCAGGGGGCAGAGCTAGCCTGACGAGCCAGAACCAACGAATCGTCCACGCATCGCACGTGAACACAGCGATCAGCGGCGTGCGATGCGTGGACGATTTGTCGGTTCTGGCTCGTCAAGCTACGGAGCGCACAGGCTAGCGTGCTAATGTGCGAATCCCAAAAACGTTCGGTTTATTTTGAAAGGGTAAAAAACCCTAGCCCCCCAATGCCTAACCTAACCCCCAAACCAAGCATAACCTCCTACTACATGCCCCTAACCTAACCCTAACCATAACCTAACCCTAACGATAACCTAACCATAACTTAAATTTAACCTAATCCTAACATTAACCCTAACCTTAACCTTAACCTTAACCTAACCGTAACCATAACCCTAATCTTAACCTTAAAATAGCCCTAACCTTAACGTAACCCAAACCTAACCTTAATCCTAACCTAACCCAAAAAAAATAAGATGATCGTTTTTGCCATTCGAACTTTACATAACAGCAAAAAAACGGGGACCACGTCGCGCGCGCTCTACGCCAGCGCGTCGCCTATAAACGACGTCACAGAATACTTCCGGTCGGCCGTCTATCCACGTGAGTTTACTAACAGTAAAACCCGACTCTGAATCACTCAACTATTACACACCGTTTAGCACCGTTATTAAAACCTGATTCTTAGCACCGCGATGTTACTTGTTATCATTCACCAGTAACACTTGCTGCGTTGTTACATACAAGACAACGCTTTACAGAAGTAATCACTACTACGTTTCAAACCCCAACGTTTCATCTGTAACCCAAAACTCTGCTGTGGATCTCATATATTTTCCCATTCGCCCCAGCTGCCAACGACTACGATGGCCACGTATCGAAAGAAGATCGACAATCGGATTCGCGTTCAGATTGAAAATGGCATGGCGCTGCAGCACCGGACGCTGTTCGTCGTGGTCGGTGATCGTGGAAGAGATCAGGTAACTATTACGAGTGGCCTCTTATATATCTTATATCGTATGTATCTTTAATATATATGACATTTTTCTATCCCCGACACTCGATTGTGTAACTTTTCCACTTCTGATTTCTAATTAAAATAGCGTCCTGTCTGTCTGTGGTGTTGAAAATCAGCACGTAAAATAGTAGAGTGAATTGTCTTTATGCCATGTGTGTAACCACTAAATGTATGTTGTTGTTATTCACTGTGTGATGCAGGTGGTCATTCTTCATCACATGTTGTCCAAAGCAGCGGTGAAGGCCCGACCTTCAGTGCTCTGGTGTTATAAAAAGGAACTTGGCTTCAGCAGGTGAGAAAAACTTTTTTTTACTTTCTAAAAATGTCGTTACTTTAGGGCTGCAACTAACCATTATTTTGATAATCGATTAATCGGCCGTCTTTTCTGGCGATTAATCGATTAATTTGTTAATTTTTTTCTTTGAAATCGGAAAATTTGTATTTTCGGAAGAAAAGTATTTTTTTATGCCCCATTCGGAGCTTTATTCGGGATTAGTTTGAAAAAAAGGTGAAGAAGGGGGAGGAGACATGCAGCAAAGATGTCGGGAAGGGAAGCGAACCCACGATTCTGCGTGTCACACAGATGGCATATGTGTAATGATCATTAACAGAATGAGCTACTGCAGCGCACAAATATAAAAAATATATTCAAATCATTTAAGCAGAGGTTTGACCAAACAAGGAAACGATTAATCTCTGTCGATTAATCGATTCATGAAATTAGTTGCCGATTAATTCAATAATCGATTATCATCGATTTAATCAGTTACAGCTCTACTTTACTTCATCACTAACTAGTGCAGAGCCCAGCTTTCTGCCTAACTGAACCACTGGCGAGCCCTCCTCTGCATGCTAAACAACGTTGCTTTCTTGTTATCCTAAATGTTGTTTTTAAACAGCAATCGGAAGAAACGCATGCGACAGATTCAGAAGAAGATCAAATCGGCCACGCTGACCATGAAGGACGACCCTTTCGAGCTGTTTGTGGCGGCCACCAACATTCGCTACTGCTACTACAAGGAGACCCATAAGATCCTGGGAAACACCTTCGGCATGTGCGTCCTCCAGGTGAGGAAGAATGGCCAACGAGAAAAGAATAGTATTGTATTTTCCGCTAGGGGTGTAAATAATATTGATTTGTATCAATATATCGATACCACATCAGTCGATACAATGTATCGATACGTCCGCAAGAGTATAATTTTTTTTATTTCTGGTCTTTTTTTTAAAAATCCATTTGCTCCTCGACGTAATTCCACTCCCGTGCTGCGGGTGATGCTAAAACTATTTGGCGCCGTCCTCGCTTCCTTAAAACACAAATGGCGTGTGTGCCATGGGCATAGACTGTATGTGTTTATATACAGTCTAAATAAATGTATAACGATATTACAGCTGTCATTGATTTATTTCAAATTTGAAACATTGTCTAGCCGGTTGGGTAAAAAAAAAAAAAAAAGAATCGTATGGAATCGTGGTGAATTCTTGAGTATCGGAAAAAATCGAATTGTTGGTCAGAAAATCGATACTGAATCAAATCGCCATGATGTGCATTATGAGGCACACTTGAAAGCCTAAAAACGACACTATATTAGATTATCACACTGGTAGGCCAAGCACACACTGGTGGTACGCGGGATTACATCATTAATTTAAAAAAAGATTTTGACAAGCTGTTGGAGGGTGGGACGCGAATAGGGCTGGGAATCGATCCGAATTCCATAGATCGATCCGATTTCGATTCACAAGGTCACGATCCGATTCGATCCACGATTCGATCCTATCCGATTCGATATCGATCTATTTACAGACATAATGGAAATAAATACTGTCCAATAGACAAAACGGCCCCATGTGTTGGTAATTGTATCTGTCTATGTGTAAGAGAGACGCAGAGAGAGAGAAGAGTCAAGTATCAAGTATTTATTTTAGTAAAAAATACAAGTATTATTTTGAAATGTAAGTAGCATAACCATGGCAGAATTAACAATGACCAGAATTAAATAACAATGACCAAATAAAACATAAATAAATTAAAATGATCCTCATATTGGAAAACTTCCAGCACCCCCTGCCCACAGTCTTTTAACCAGAGACTCGTGAAATACATACAGGAGGTTGCTCATGTAACAGATGGCTTAATTGAAAAAAGAAGTCAACATCACACCGAAGCTATATTCCTAGCTGTATATACACACACACATTATAATT
>OMKY01253430.1:0-15397 GCA_900302395.1 Bregmaceros cantori
CTCGTCATCTTGTGTTTGTGTGTCTTTTAACTTCTCACTTTACTTGTCACTGTTTTTGTGACTCATGTATGAATGGTTTTTCACCTTTTTTTTAACTGCCCAGGGACCAGATATGGGCAGAGTAGCCATAAAAGTTACTTAAGTATTGAAAGTACTGAGTAACTTGCAGTAAAAAAAAAATAGGACTAATTCTAACTCTTTTCAAAATGAAGATAGAGAGAGACAGAAAGAGAGGGAGAGAGAGAGAGAGAGCGAGGGAGAGAGCGCCTGAGAGAGAGACCGAGAGAGGGACAGGACGCCCGACAGAGCGAGAAGAAAGAGAGAGAGAGAAAGAGAGCGAAGAAGAGAGGGCAAGAAAGAGAGAGAGAGAGAGAGAGAAATGACGTCAGCATATGTGCCAACAGTTCCCAACGGGTGTCACTAAAGTTAATGTAACAAGTACTTTTTACTGACATCTCAGTAAAAAGTATTTTTTTTCACCTCAAATGTACTCAAGTAAAGGTAGAAAGTAACTTGTGAAAAATGTACTCCAAAAGCAAAAAAGTACACACAAAGAATTGTTACAGAGTAAATGTAATGCGTTACTGCCCATCTCTGCCAGGGACTAATCTTTGGAACTCTATTCCAACAGAGCTAAAACTAGAGACGGATAGCAATGTCTTTAAGAGAGGACTAAAATCATGGCTGGAATCAAATCAATGTTGTACACATGCACAATAGTTCTGTCCTAATGCCTTGAAGGATCATGTTTGGGTTCTAAAAAAATGTGTGTTTATCGATAATGGTGTATATTTGTATTTCCTTTAGTATTGATTGATTTTATGTTTTAATTGATGCTAGTTTATATTTGAATTCCTTCTTGTACCTGTATATTTGTCTATAATGTTCCCACTCTTGGGTTCCAACTGGTAGCGCCCCCTGTGGACAGGTGTTGAGAATTAGCACTCATGCTACAAACACTCATGCAGTGCATTTGGTTTGTCCAATGTATCATGTGATGTCCAAATCAAATAAATAAAAACCTAACCTAACCTAACTACAGAAGAAAATTAGCCATTTTAACTACGTACACTGGCACTTAGTCGCCACATATCTATTTATTATATTAACTATTTATTTATTTACTAGTCTTTGCTTTCATTTTAACAGCATTTTAGTTCGTTTTTATTATGTATTTATTTATTCATTATTACCATTACTATCATTTTATTTCTATACCGGTAAATATTTATATTGTTTTTAGTTCTTTATTTATTCATTTATTTCATTTTATTTGTACTAAAATCTTTCTGACATTAGTACTCCAGCGTTTCCTCTTGCTGTACATCGGTGCCAAGCCATGTCTCTCATTTTATTTTGTGTGTTTATTTAGTTTGTGTGTGTGTGTGTGCTCTTGTACTTGTATGTGGGTATGGTTGTTTTAATGGGTTGGGGATCAAGTGTTCCTTTTGTTCTCGTTGTTTTGCTTTGTTTGTTGCTGTAAAGCACTTTGAATTGCTCTGCATGAAAAGTGCTATATAAACAAAGATTGATTTGATTGGCTCATTTACATGATTTTGTCATGTTGACCAATGAGCACTGTCCTTGTTGAAAATAAACGGATAATAAACACATTGGCCTCAGAGTTTCACGGTAAGCTCTAATCCGGTCACTGAGCAGGCCTAGCTCGCCAGGTAAGACCATCCGCCCCCCTTCCCATCAAAGGAAGTGTTTACTATGACTGTCTTTGTTGACTCGTCTCTATCCAATTACCAGCAAATGACACAGTCACACACTGATACTCTGAGCCACACATGCATATGCATACTCTCTCCCTCTCTTTCTCTCACTCAATCTCTCCCTCTCTCGCCCCCTGTCTCCCTACCCCCCCCCCCCTCTCTCTCTCTCCTCCCCTCGCTTCTAACTCTCTCCATCCTTTTCTCTCTACACATGCATATGCATACTCTCTCCCACTCTTTCTCTCACTCAATCTCTCCCTCTATCTCCCTGTCTCCCTACCCCCCTCTCTCTCTCACACACTCTCTCCACCTCCCTTTTATCTCTCTCCATCTTTTTCTCTCTCTCTCTTGCACTTGCACACTCCCTTTCTCTCCATTTCTCACCCTTTTGCTCTCTTTTACTCTCTCTCACTCACTCTCTCTCTCCCTCACTCTCGCTCCCTCACGCTCTCTCCCTCTATGTCTCCCCTTCTATCTCCCCCTCTTGCCCTCTCTCCCCCACCCCTTCTCTATCTCTCCCTCTCTTTCTCTCTGTCTGAGCCATCAGTACTGACTAGAATGTGGAGTAGCTGGTAGAAGGGGCGTGGCCTGGCAAAACTTGTCTGTCAGCATGCCGAGGTCACTTCCTGTTTGTCCACCCACAACCTGGGTGGTTCTTCATACTGCATGTATGCATGAATGTATGTTCATATGCAAGCCACGTTTAATGACTGAAGCGGGTTAACATACAATTCAATATACCGGCACCTCCTGGAGGTGTCAACGATTAATCAATAATCAATTAACTGACCAATAAAATGAAGTTGATTAATTTATTACCAACCGAATAACCGCCATGAATTTGGCACTGCACCTACGGAGGAGAATCTTTTCCTTCTAGTCCATAGTAGGTGCATAATATCCCACTATTTCCATGGCAACCCATAATAAAAGAATATTGTCACCACCAATTCACACAGACCGAAAGGTCTGTGGTTTGAATCTCAGCTCTGACAGTCTGTATGCCACTGTGTCCTTGGACGAGACACTGAACTCCAATTTGCTCGCAATGGATAGTGGAGAGTGCCTTTCATGACAGCTGTTGCTATTGGTCTTTAAATGTGTGATTGTCACTGTAGTGCTTTGAGTGGCACTAAGTAGTAGTAGAATCCAGATATTATATTATTATTACGTGCGCCGGGGCGGAGGCGTGGAGCAGGTTATGTTTTTGGTCACGTTGGTTTGTCCCCTAGATAACTGAGGAAGTTGAGCATGGATCTGGATGACATTTTGCAGGGTTGTTGGAAATGATGAAAGAAATAAGTGATTAGGTTTTGGTGCATTTCTGTAGCCTATAAGTAACATAAAAATATTTGTTTTCTTTGAGCGTTACAAGGAACACAGCCGCCCCCACTCCTCGGCGTGTAACGCCAGGGGTTATGCGCATGTGCAGTGAACAACCCAAAGCTAACTTGCTAACAACTACTGCCTGGACTCCCAGCGCGGTGACTCGGCGCCACTCCACGCTGGTCTACTTGCCGCAAACCGCCACCAGTCTGTGGACTGGCGTACGCTACGGGCTGCTGTTTGCAAGCTCGTGTGCGTGCTTCGAGTGTGTGCATGTGTGTGTGCGTGCGCGTGTGTGTTCATCCTGCAATAACCAGTATCATTAACGCTGTCTGCTGTCGTTGTTGAATGAACAAATTAATTTAAAAAATGTCGGGACAATCGCATTTCTAACAAATGGTTTGCTTCATGATTTTGCTATCGTTCAATTTAGCATGAAACCACCCAGGATTTAACAGATTTAAAATGGTCTGAAATGTTTTAAATACATAAAAAGTATTTAAAGTTCAAATCTCCATTTTTCCATTTCAATTGATATTTAACACACACACACGCATATGTGTGTGTGTGTGTGTGTGTCTGTGCTTACCAGTGCAGTGTAAACAAACCGCACGCTGGAGCCAATATGGCCGCCGCCCACCCGCGACATCACTGGTGCAACAGTCCTATACATTACATTTGTAGGGTTTCTTTTTTCAACCAGGCCATTTTCTCAATCTCCTCTTTCTTCTTTCGTCTCTCTTATCCTCCATTAAAGGAGTTCTGTTAATAGTGTCCACACCTGGATGGCTTAGAAAAGGTCTACCTCAGTAGAGGTCATGGACAATCAGGGTTAGAAAAGTAGTTAGGTAAATTGCTACTATGCAAAACTAAAATTGAAAAACAAAATTGCTTCTGTGAAGCTCCTTGAGGTAACCTCGGCTGCGATTTTGACACTCTACAAAAACATCTCTTGAGTTGAATTGGCACCAGAGATGATGGTGATGATGTATAAATGAATGTTAAACTAATTAAAACAGTTGATAACAGGTCTGTGTCTGCGTTCATCCAGGTCAAACACACTCCATTGTGTTGGCTGCATAGGTAGAGTAGTGTTGCCTGTGCAAACGAAAGCCTTTAGAAAAACTAAATGCACTATTGGACCAAAGACAAAGCAGAGGAAGTGGAAGGTATGTGATTAACTCTTTCACTGTCATGCCCTTTTTTATTATATGGACATAATATGGGAATCTAATCTTTTTGGTGCATCACACTTTATGACATAAAGTTATATATGTTAATATAAAAACAAAATTCCATAAAAAGTACATTCTTGTCTTTCTCATTTTAAACCTACGATGACCAGCAATGCATTATAGTGCTACGACTCCCTTGCCCGCACGATTTAATAATGTAGATCCATTTGGAACTCAGTAATCTAAGCTCAGGCTAAATGCATTTTTATCTCAGAAATTCCAATTCCAAAATTGGGTCAAACTTCACCAAACATTCATCTTCCGGGACTCACTCATCTGTGGACAAACAACTAATGTTAATATTATAAATGTACGATGAACTGGTTGGAGTTTCATAAAAAAGGTTCAGAACATTTCCCACTAGGGATGGTTTTATAACATTCATAAAGATCAAGTTACATTTATTCTGGAAAATGTGTGAGGACAACACAACCAAAAAATAGGTGATAGCTGAGGTTGTCCTGAAAAAGAACAAGCCTAAAATGTAAAATTGCCTAAAACAGCATTGGTCATTTGAGGGTTAATTAGCCTAAGCCTGTTTCAAACAGATGTGTCCACTCATATGGATTTTTATCTCCAATCCAAATGAGTTTGGAGCATGTGAAAGTTTTTCTTGATTCAACAATGAACTAGTAAGTTAAGTACTTAGTGAGTGAATGGAATGTCTGCACTAGCTTATAGAACCGTGAGACTGAAGAACAATTACTACGAGGTGGGGACTCGCTTGACTGGGGACTCAAGTATAACTCGAGTCCCATCGCTCCAAAGACTCAGACTTGAACTTCATTGACTTGACACTTTACTTGACTTGAACCATTTTACTGGAAAGACTAATAAATTAAAAAATAAATAAATAAATAAATAAATATTATTATTATAATTACTAATGCATTGTTATAATAGATTGAAGCAGCTAACAATTGGCACATTTAGTTTTGTGTAAGCAAATTTTGCTCATGTAACAATTGACATGCTGGATTTAAATAGGAAATATCTGGAAGTAAGTGCTTGCTTCTATCTTTCGTCTTGGTCAGTGGAACTAAGCTTTGCTAATAAAGTACCGCTGTGCGTAGAGTGAGTGAACACACAAAGGCACGATACATATGTATCAACTAGGGTAGCATAAAGTGTTAGCAATTTGTTTTTTATTGCTACTCACAAAATTTCACCTGTCCATTTGCAATCTTCAAGAACAGTGATGTCAGTAATTTACTTAGTGACTTTGATTTTAACCCTTTTTTCAAACTAGTACACATTACACGTTACTTTTTCCAAAGCAGTAATCAAGTTACTATCCCAAATCACTTTAGTTATTTTTGTTATTTTAACATTCCAGAATACTCCAGAGTACTCTAATGTACCTTTCCGTTTAAAAATAGAGCAATAAATCACTCGAAAGATTCTATACATTTTAGTTCATTTTACATGTGAAGTGAAGTTCAGATTCTTGTATTGGGGAAAAAAATGTTGTATTTTATAATATGTTAATTAATAGTTTGGCACTCAGCAGATGCTGACTATAATGAAAACTAACTAAAGAAACTAAAGTAACCTAGTTACTTTAAAAAATAAATTATTAGAGAAGTAGAGGAGTAGTAAAAGCAATCAGTAGTCTGATTGCTTTTTAGAAGTAACCGCGGCGACACTGTTCAAGAATAAAGTGCAAACTAATCATCTAATCTAATCAATCTGTGTGGACCCCTCTCACATTTTATTTCTATGTACTTCTTTCCAATTTCTTTAGATTATTTATTTATATGGATTTTCCTTTGCACTTTGCATCACCCTTTTGTTTGTTTAAATGCACAACAATATAAATAAACATTTTTGTCAAACAAATTAATATGTCGACATCATTTATGGAAATCTTCATTCATTTTTTCAAAGTTATTTTTGGGGACAAGTTCCATTTTTCATTCTTTATTGAGTGAGATAGCGATAGGATTAGCTTGGAAAAAGAGTTGTGGGGGAGACATTGCAGAAAAGCCAGAGAGGGGATGAGAACCCACGGCATCGATCGACCTATGGTCTTGGGGGGATCGTTCTATAACCACTCTGCCACCGCGGCCCCTGGACATCTTCATTCTGCGCAGGCTTATGTGCATGTGTCTTTGCCTGTGCCCTATGGAACAATTCTGTATTATAGGAAAATAGCAAAACATATATCTATACTTAAATATGTCATTCCCTTATTTAAGTTAACCAAGTGCTCTAACTCTGTTACTCTGTTATCAGGATTAGTGTAAGTATGTAACTAAGTAAAGATGCTGTAATAAGGGCAGTGGATTCAAATATTATGTATTATGTATTTTTATTTCAGGGGTTCATTGAATGACACCTCCCTATTCTAAATTCACATTAAATAAAAACACATTTTTCTAAATGTCATATAAAAGCATACGTGCACACCTACACATGCTAAAAAAAAAAAGGTTTGATATATACCACACTGCTTATTGATTCAGTGCAATTGAACATGATACACCGAGATCATTGCTTCATGTTTGAGATTTACATTTAAGGTGTTTTCGAAATAAGGCATATTTGTGTGTTGAGGGATGTTCTTTTTTTCTACGGTCAAAGGGAAAAATCCACCAAAAATGGATACTGAAATATGTTGATATGTGATATTAGCCAAGTCGATACATATGTAGCTCTCTTGCCTCCATGAGCAAACTCACTCTGTGTGCAGTGGTACTATGAACCCAAACGGTGGTGAAGATAAAAGCAACTCATCACCTCCACAGTTTTTCCATATTGAAATCTTGTATGTGAGTTGTTATGCATCACATCCCCATTTGCGTCCATGTGGCTAAGCTACACAAACGGGTGAACTGCTCGGAGTGAGTGCGTGCACAAAGGCAAAAAATATATTTATCAACTAAGATCAGGGATGAAGATATTTCAGTATGAATTTTCAGTTGAATTTTCCTTATTTTTTAAAGGTCAGATCAGTCAATACAAAGCAGTAGTAGGGGCAAGGGCAGTGTATGAGCAAATGTACAGCAGAGTCCATATAGTGGAATGTAGTGGGAGTGATGGGAACTATGTGAAGTGACTAGTCCAGCTTTGTATCTCTACCCAGCTCACTACCTATTCCAGAGCAAACAGCAACAGAAGAGGGTAGAAACTTTTCTTGTGCTGTGAGGAGTTGGTACAAATGGTCCAGGCAATCCTTGCTTGCCTAGCGTTCATGGTTTTCAAGAATTAATTATCTGGTTGATTGTTGAATAAACAAATGTACGCTAATAACAGTGTAATTAAGGTATTGTGTGATTAAGGGTAATTTTAAAGTTTAAAGATCACTTTCTTTACATTATAAGCTATGATGAGTAGGTGTCATTTGTTTAGAAGATTTGGCGACTCGACAACATCAATGCACATTTTTTTTTAGGGCGAAGATGTGAGGAACTGAGGATAGGTTTCTCAATACAGGTCATTGATTACTCATTTTGTTTTTACTTTCACAGTAAATATTTCCTGAAACCTCAATATCAATACAGATCGATAACACAGAAACATTCTAAAATGTGATGAAATGTCAATTTCTAGCAAGGAATTGTTGTGGTGTGAAATAAATATGAAATATATTTGGGCCTACACATAGTATTACATTTTTTTGGACCAACGTGTATTGTGTCAGGTGAAATCTTGTATTGCATTGTATGCTACAGGCTTTCTTTCATAACATATGCAGTACAGAAAATAAAAAGCTAAGGAACTTGATTCAGTCTGAATAGCTCTCCAGTCAAAACAATGTATTAGCTCTGCAGCATGCACATATATAAAACAACTATCTTTACATTCATCGGGTTTATTTTAATGTCATAATTATGATGTTAAATGATATGACCATTTTTCTGCTCTGCAACCTAGGAATGAATAAAATAATGTAATATAATATACATAATTTAATATATTTTTTAAAAAAGGAATGTACACATTACAACATGCACCACAGTAGCGTAGTCTGTTATGATGGTGCACTGCAGAGCACATCAGGAACATGAAGAGTCCCGAGGTTGCCTTCCTCACCGAGCGCTTTGCCCCATGTCAGGGCTCACACGTAGCCCTGAATAAAGCCGAAAATGGTTGATACAGGCCTGAGTGAAGGCGTTAATTTGAAGGATTCATCTGTACCTGTCTTTAATCAGCTATGTGGATCCACGAGGCCTGATGGCAGACCGGATATGAGGTGAGTCAACCGCTGACCTGACCGGACCATCCGGTCTGCACCCCCAGCGCCTCGCCCTGGCACCCGACCAGGTGCCGGGCCGGTCCAACAGGTAGTGAAGCCTCATTCCAGTGACATGGGCCATACATAAAGACAGCCCGAGACGCCTCATTCCACACACAACCACGCCGAGGGAAGACCCACAGTTCAACGCTCGGGCCGGCCGCGCCGCAACCCGAACTTCAGCTGTGGATTCTACGGATTGTTGTTGCTGTTTCGTCTGCAACAGACGGGATGTCCCATGTCCTCTTTGACCGAGTGGTTCTTAGCAGTTCAACAGTCTTACTTGATATTGTGAAATGTTTAGGACCACTTGGACACTGATCAGGAACTGGCGTCCGAGGGACGGCACACATACGAAGGTATACGCCCGTGACGGACTTGGTGCGGCTTCAAAGCAGGGTGTGATATATATTTGAATATTCTTTTTAATCTGTTTTTTTTTTTTTTGTAAAGCGGGGATTATCAATCTAGTTCAGAGCCAATCATTTTAACCTACGAAAGAAATTGCACTGACCAAATATTCTCCACAAATGCTGTCCAAACATAATATATAATGTAAATACATTTGAAGACAGAGATCAAGAAGGTGTTTACATGCACAAAGTAGATATCCTCTGCTACAGACTGTAAGACTAAATTTGTAATATTTGGTGGATCTTCAGTGCAAATTTCTTGGCATAAAAATGATTGGCACTGAATGGGTTAACATAAACCACTAGAAGGATGATAACTCCTCTAGGAGTTAATGCATTTGCCACTTGCATTTGCCTTAAACTCATAATAATTAATTATTAAACTAATAATATGTTAGCAGTAAACTGACAGCAAGTTTGATAGTCAATTATCCTAAAAGGTAGCCAACTTAGTTTCTGAAAACTAAACTCAACTTTCTGAAAAATCTAAATGAATGAAAAACTGACATGGCTCCCAATTTGCCTCGGCGCCAAAAATCTGGTTGGTTTGGATGGTGAAAATGATTGCTGGGGCAAGTGAGGGGTAGGCATATAACAGATAACCAGCAATGTTTTTCAAGTTTATACAACTATAATTAATGTAACAAACCCAATATTGTTGGGGGTGAGGTGTAGAGTGCATGTTGTATTGCCTGCACTAAGCTAATATTAATGCTTATTCAATTGTTTATCTTAATTAAACATAGACTCCAAAATCCATTGTGCAAAACAGCAAAACTAACTAACCAGCTAAGATAATGCAAATGTGATGGTTGGGCACTAGGTAAGAGGAACAAAAGTTGAATACATATTTGTTTATACATTGTTTTGTTGTTTGTTTTGTTTGAAATCATGTTTGGATCATGTTTATGGCAAGTAACTCTGCCGCGCAAGAGTTTCAAGATGGAGTTGCAGCCAGAGTTAATTTTAGAATAGAACAAAATTGTACACATTTGTGCTGAAAATTGTGTCCGTCGAGGGAATGATGAAAGATGGCGTCCTCTTTGGTCGAGTGGTTCTTAACAGTTCAACAGTCTTTACGGATATTGTGAAATGTTTAGGACCACTTGACCAATGAACTGGATTTTGCAACTGCTGCTGTTGAATGATGACAAGCATCTATCATTGCACTACACATATTAATGTGACGTAGCATATTTGTACAATGAGTTGGGTAGGCATTACTTTTGGATTGGTTTTCAATCGAATAAGTCCTAACAAGTAATTTGCTATAAAGTGCTGCTGTTTAATATAACCTGAAATCATACTGTATTAAAAGTTGTTTAAATTAGCATATCATTTTAAACAGAATTAAATCCTCTATTCCTTTTGGGTTACTTAAATAATTAATCTCAATTTACAAACGAATGTATTACATTTAAAAGTTGGTTTCAGGCTAGGTATTAAGTTCCAGTTCATGAAAAATAATTTGCTATGAATTATTTGATTTTTGTTCTAAAACATAATGCAAAAGTAACTCCTTCCCCCAACTGTGTTTATACATAAACAAGGAATAGGGAGTAATGATTGAAAGTAATAAGGACTCAAGGAGTGATGAACTCACCGGAAATTGTGATTGGTTAGACATTTTTAAACCTTTTTTCCACTTAATACACAATCTATGCTTTTTTATTAGCTGATGAGGATGAGATTTCCTGTTATATTTCCTGTTATTGTAGTTCCTGTTAAGCACGAACTACAATGTGTTTTGGACAGACTGTAAAATGTTTTGGACAACAATAAGGCCCGCAAAAGTATGCCATCATCTCGCACCGCAGAGGGGGACCTGTGAGAAACGGCGATATTTTTGAAGCTGGTATGTTCTGATACAGCATGTGCGTTGCAAACGTCACAGAATATATACTGTGCTGTGCATTGTGCCACAGTGCTGTGCTGATAACCTGTCAAGGCAGAACAAACGATTCGTCCCCGCATCGCACTTGCGTTTCACGCTTGGCGTTCCAGCGCATGGGCGATGCGGGAACGATTAGTTTGTTCCGGCTTGCCACGCTAAAGGGCTGATAGTCCAATGACGCCCCCTGCTGCTCACCAGTGGAGCACAGATGACAAAGAAGGTTTACAACACATGTATATTATGAATGCATGACTGTAATTGAATGCGTTATTAAAGGTTTACTGTGACAATGCGTGGTGAGTGTGTATGTCTTATGTGCGCCCAAGTAGGAAACATTACAAAAAGTGCACTAATCTCAGCAAGGAGTTTAAATAATGTACACTTTGAATCGATTGAACTCCATGTGAAATGTAAAGTTGAAAATTTGATTTTACAATATCCCATAGCAATTGCGAATGAAAAAAACAACAACGTTTCAGGTAACACAGTGTATAATGGCATGTGGACACGTCTTTCTTGTTTAGGGTCTCTAATGATATTGTGAATAAACTATTGTCAATAAACACAAATTTCCAGTGATCTTATAGGGCAAACTTTGTCTTCCACACGCATGCCTGGGGAAGTCATGAATGTGTGCATTTACACTGTTAGAATTATCATGTAGATCCGACAGAGAACTTGCAAATCACTAATACGGATGTTACACGATGACCCTTTTGGGGATAGCGGTCAAACAAAACTCAGCCTCGAGGGATTAGTGGAAGGTAAAAGAAGCAGAGGCAAACAACCTAAGTGATGACGGTCAGATTATGACCTACTGACCCTAAACAGAACTACACTGGTTTCTTCACCGGTTGTCTGTGGAGGTCCTTGTTGCTGCACATTCGTCTACAATCAGAGATGAAAGATGATATGACAACGTGCTAACACAGGAAATAGTTATGATGAACAGCAATTTAATTTGAATAACACACACCATCACATGCCCATGACCATGTACATGCTGCGGTAGAAGAGTGAAACCCAGGCACGAAGGGTAAATATTAAAAAAACAAGGGGCCTCCTATTTTCAAAAATAATGGCTGTGTCCGAAATCGCTCCCGATCCCCTACTCCCTACCCACCATATAGTGCAATCACTTATAGTGCACTCAACAGCAGCGGTCGAGATTTCGGACACTAGAGTTGGCGCCATCAAAATTATTTTCAAAAGTACTTAACTTTCAGTGCACTATGTAGGGTACACAGAGAATTCGACACCCCTACAAATATATTTATTAAGGTTGCAACTAACAATTAATTTGATAGTTGAATTGTCCATTTCATCGTGCACACTTTTTAATGTCTCACTATTGCACTTATTGCCGATTGTGCCCACAATTTCCATTATAGTCTTAGCATGGACGAGCCTACTCTTTTGTGCTAGATCATAGCATTGTTTTTTATTTTTTTTCACCCAAACTTACTTAATATCTTTATTGCATTATTTGGGTTGCTTTGAAAGGGATGGGATGGGCCCTGCATGTTGTATTTTGTGGTTGAATGATTTTAATTGATCTAAATCTATTAAAAGTGGACTTTTATAGTAAATCAGTATTTTTAGGGGTTGCCCGTAATCCAGCGGTGACAAAACAACTTTGTGGCGAAACAACCCATACCGGTAGTCTTTTTTCCCCATCATGCTTTCGGTGCATCGGTCTACATGAAAAGCTTGCACACTGAAACAAGAGGTGAAGAGCAATCTTGGCAAGGTTAGCGAGAGGCACTTACACTTCATAACAATGGGTGGTCCAACTTAGCGATATTCCAATTGGCAATATTTATACATACAAGCACAAACAAGACATGTTTGATTGTATTTATATTTATATATATATATAATATTTCTGAAGGCTGGTCACTATTCAACTTTTCATCATAGATTTTCGAAAACAAAAACAAAAAAGGATTTTCATACCATACTTCTCGGTAATATGTACAACAACAACTGTTTGCGAAGCCCAATCCAATGGGTACCGTACTACCGGTTAAACAGAATATAGAACAGACAGTCTCAGAGTTTGTCCACGAGCCTCTCCAGCAGTGCCAGGTAGCGTTCAGCTCGGGCAGCCGCAGCTCGCTCCCTCTCCTCCTCGCGGGCCAGCGCTTCGCGGTAACGCCGCTCGTCCCTCAGTGCCTGCTCGCGCATCAATGCCAGAACAGTGCGCACGTCTTCAGACAGTACGGTGTGCGACGGAGCGTCCGTACCACTGCCCGGGTAGGAATGGTCCCAGTGCATGTCCTCTAAAGTAAGTGGTGCGGCAGCTTCGTCAGTGTGGTTCACCAATTCGGTTGCTGGGGTCCAATTGGCTTGCATCCATGTATCCATCAGGTTGAACCAAGGCCACGAGCTAGCAGTTAAGGCATTGCCGTGTTCGCGTTTTGTGGGGGCCCTCAACTCCTAGAAAAAAAAAAAGATGCATTATTAACTGAAATCTTGGGGGTTAAGCAGTAGCAGAACCCCTGCATGTGCGCTAAAATAAACTAAAAAGTAAACTAAAAAGTAAACTATAAAGTCTAAACTAAATCCCGACTTGAGATCGCCCAGTGTTATCAAGAGGGCAGACTCGAACGAGATGTCCGGCATTCAATGAACGCTGCTGAACTCCCTTCATGACCCCGCAGTCTCACAGAGCCCGTCTTAACAGGGCTCAGATTCGTAGCCGAAGATCTGATTTGTTGATTCTGAACTTGCCAGAACACGCCTGTCTGAACTGACCAAATGTGCAATCAGAGAGATAGCGAGCATGCAGATTTTTCAGGGTTGCCAGGTTAGCATGTGATACTGGTTGTGCATATATATTTTTTCCTCCTTGGTAAACGTGCAATCATTTTCACAACAAGATATTTGCACTAATGTTTAAAAGTCCACCAAAAATTCTAAGCAAATTATTTCCTTTTTTTGTATGTTTTTTTTTTGGCGTCAGTGCCGTTTTGCCATCTTTATTGGATAGGATTAGTCGGAAACTGGTTTGAAGAGATCGGGGGTAGACATTGCAGACAAGTCGACGAGCGTAGTCGTACTCGCGACACTGTGGACGCTGCGGTAGACACAGCGCCACTAACATGAATGGGGTCGGGTTGGTGCGGTGTCCATAACCACTTGGCCAACGCGGACCCCCAGCAAATTATTTTTTAATATAACATATGTAATATACAGTTAAATAATGTGTTGTGTCTGTAAGACTTTGAAGACTTACACTCAAAAGGGTTAAAGGAAGAAAGACTGCAGTGCCTAATTTGTGGGAACAATTTCCATTCGCGATGACTGGACATTTGTGAATAATCATAATAGAATAACAAATAATCAAGGATAGAGCTGGGTGATGTGGATATCCATATCACTGTATTCTGCATACTTCACATCAGTATCGTTATTGTTGACAGTATGTATACGATTTTTTTTTTAAATGCAATTGCGTGACACCTGCCTCTAATGCCTAAAATGTGTCTAGATTTACTGCCCTCTTGTGACAAAAGCTTATCATTACATATCTATGGAAGACACTTTTACCTGTGCTCACAAGAGGGCATTAGGGGGGAATAGAAGGTAATCTATTATTCTACCTTAGACTGAGAGGCGTCACATGGAAAATACATGTTGTCCATATTTTTGACATGCCCAGTATATGAGTAATTACATGATACCACCCATTTCAACATATACATATTGACAACCTTGTACTTCTCTTTCAAGTTGTCCCATTTCTTTTTGGCCTGCTTAGCACTGAAGGGCACTCCAGCAGAAGTGATGAACTCCCTGGAAAAACACACGAGTATGTCAGAGATCATGACTGAGGGAAACAGGATTGCCGGGGGTGTCTACTTATTCCTGATATTCTGAAAAGTGGAAATGGAAACCGTTTTACAGCAATGTATAACTAAAGAAGGCTAGAAGCTTAGTTTTTGTTCTAGTTGTAGACCAAATTGTTACATTTGATTTGTTATATGGTCGTACATGTAAGTTCTTGTGTGGATCTGTGTCCCATATGCTCACGATTGAATAATTTGACACTTTGAGCCTGGTTATTAATGTATCAGCAAGCAGAGAGTAGATACAAAAATGCAAGCACATTTTTCTGAGACACTTCTCAAACTAGTGAATGTAATTTTTCAAGACTTGAGTAAATTCAATTTTAGCACTGAAGATGTGGGTGTTTTAGACCCTGTGAGGGGGTGAGTGCGGTACTTTGGGATGGGAAAAGACGTCCTTGGGGTGAAAAGGGTTAAGAGCCCCTGCTTTGACATGCAAACAGCACTCACCCCCAAGCTGCTATGGAAGAGTATCTCTTTCCTGTGAATAGGCAGTCATTGGATGTCCTCCACTCAATCAGGGTGCGTATTTCCTCTGTAGTCCCTTCAGTAGAAAGACAATTTATTACTTTTGTTTCAGTAGATAGTTTATTTGAAATTTCATAATCATTATGTACACATTGACACACACCAATGGCGGCTGCTGCCATGAAAGGCACTCAACCATGACAACCAAACTTTCGATCTTCAATCCTCCGCTCTCCCAGCGCTACAGCTCCTCCC
>OMKY01253433.1:4404-35625 GCA_900302395.1 Bregmaceros cantori
TTAATGCAGTCACACACACACACACACACACACACACACACACATATCAGCATATAAATGTATATAAGTATGTACTTGTAATGCATTTGGCTGGAATTCTGACAACCTTAATGTTTATTTTTATTACAATTTTATTTTTATTATTATTATTATTTATTTTTCAATGTTGACTCTTTTTCATTTGTTTGTCGGCGATGTTTTGAAAACGGGATGTATGACCTCTGGACCCATTTGAGTGGCAATCATACACTGTATATACTGTTTAAGAAAAATGTTGACAGGACAGGTATTTTTAACTTGTATTTATTCTTTACAGAGCCTCTCCAAGCTCCGCGTCTTCCCCTAAACCAACTGCTGCAAAGCCCCCCAAAGCGGCCGCCTCCCCGAAACCTGCAGGCACGCCTAAAGACCACAAGACTGCAACGGCTGTCAAAAAGGGTGAGGTACAACTTTCACGTGTAATTATTTACCATGAACAGATGACTAGAGTTAATACAAAAAGCAGTAACTAGTAAAATCATTCATGGTCAATCATTTACAGTGCTGCAAAGTAATATGATGCAAGGCAAGATTTCAAAATTACAATTCTGATAATCTTCTTACATGGGTTTTGATTCCATAACATTCATGGAGGGATATTATGGACCTACTATGGGCCAGGAGGAATAGATCATTTTTTAATGCAGCATGCACACCTTCTGCAAATGTTTCCTAGTACACATTTTCAATGCATTGTTTGCTTATAAATTAATTGATTAAATATTATCTGTTAATCATTGACATCCCAGATTACAACTGTATTCGTCATTATTTAATGTTGATATATTTATGTGGTTTAAGAATCAGAATTATTCCTGTCTGGTTAACAATTTGGAAAAGACACTAATATTGGAGTCATGTGTGGGTTTTATGTGTAGGAATGTCAAACATTGAGTTGCGTTGATTGGTTGCACCATTTGCTAAATTTCACCAATACTAGGCTGTCAGATGATTCTACCAAAGCAAGGACGTTTAACTTAATTTATTGTGTAACATTTAAAAAGTACAAGGAGCAAACGATCTAGGCTAACGCTAGGTTTCCACTGCAGAGATTTTTCTATACGGTACGTATACGGACGTATACATGAGCAAAACAAATGTGTTGTCACCATTGTAGCATGCTCCATTGTACTGAAATACGTGTGGTAGACGCACCGTCCGTACACGGACCGTACACGGACCGTACAGAAAATCATTTGTTTTGATTTTTCACCGCACGTATACGGACGTACTGGGTACGTACTTGGGGCGAGCCCGTGAGCTCAGTGATTGACAGCAGCGCTGAGCAATGGGCGGACTGTGCGCCCCAGCGCATGAAAGGCGAAAGAATATATATATATATTCAAATGTTTTTACTGAAGCGGCCTCGTGCATGTGCCTTTGTTGTGCATGTGTGTGTTTGCGTGCGTGCATGAGCGTGCGCTGGATCTCGCAAAAGAAAAGACAGGAAAAGACGCACACACACACACCCATACACACGCGTACGCACGCAGACACATACGCATTTCTGCCGTCGCAGCCTCCTGCTTATGTATGTGTGCGTGTGTCTATGTGTGTCTCCCCTTTGCACACACACGCAAAGGGGAACGGTCCAGGCGCGCACACAGCAGTGCCGTACGCACGCAGATGCACACACAACAGTCTCGTACGCACGCAGACACACACACACACACACATACACAAGAGTGCAGTGCACACACACGGACCCTTACGCACGCAGACACACACACAAAGCAGTGCATTACGCACGCAGACACACGCACATTTCTCTCGTCGCAACCTCCTGCCTCCTGTGTATGTATGTATGTGTGCGTGTGTTTGTGTGTGTGCATGTGTGTGTCACGCACACACACACACAAAAGAACAGAAACAAGCGAACACACACATTGACGCAGAGAGACACACATACACACACACAGATATCTCCTGCGCTGCTTCGTGGCTTGTGTACCACGTGCAATTGTTTACATCATGCATGGGGCGGACTGCATGAAAAGTGTGTGTTATTGCGTTATGTATGTTCAATGCGTCGCGTGCGGTATAATGGAATCAGCAATCTTCCACCCGGACCGTATACGGACCGTATACGTACTGACCGTGTACGGACCGTATACGGACCTCTCTGTAGTGGAAACCTAGCATAATTTTGTACTTTAGAGAAAGGGAGAAGGTTGTTTAGTCACTAAACTACCCTAAAGTGTTAGGGTAGTGGTCAGGCCTACTGTGCGCAGTGGTTAGCATTGCTGCCTCACAGCTAGAAGGTCCTGGGTTCGAATCCCAACCTGGACAGGTCCTTTCTGTGTGGAGTCTACCTGTTCTCCCCGTGTCTGCGTGGGTTTCCTCCGGGCACTTTGGTTTCCCCCACCACCAAAAACATGTTCTAGTTAACCTGCTCCTGTCAGTGCCCCTGGCCAAGGTACTGGCTCAGAATCTGGAGTTGGCCCCTGGGCGCTGCACTGCGGCTGCCCACCGCTCCTCAGGGATGGGTTAAATGTGGAGGAAGAATTTCACTGTACATGTCTGTATGCGTGTGTATATATGAATGTTTCATACAAATCTTTTTCACCAACAAAAGGCTGAATGAAAACTGACTGCTAAATCAATAACCACAACAAGGTGCCATAATTACCCTATTTAAGAGGAACATTTGATTTAGATTTTAAATTGATACAAATCTGATCTCACAAACCTATTGTGTGTATGCGATTGCAATTGCAAGCTATCGTATCACACCTTTGAATCTAAGGGATAAGAGGTAGTTGCTTCAAATGACTAGTTTGACTTCAGTTTGACTTGTTTTTCTTCCTGTCCAGATGCTTCCAAAACACAAGCCCATCCTCCGGCTGCCAAAAAGCCTGCATCTCCTGCCCATCCTTCAGCCGCCAAGAAGCCTGCATCTCCTAGTGCTGCTAAAGCATCCAAAGCTGAGCACCCCAAACCCACCAAAGACACTACTGCCACCAAGCATGCTGCAGCTGCTGCTGGCAAGCACCCACCTGCAGGCAAGCACCCTCCTGCAGGCAAGCACCCTGCTCCAGACAAGCATGCTGCACCCTCCAAAACAGCGCATCCTCCAGCCAAAGCTGGTGCAGCACACAAGGCCCCAGCTGCCAAAGAGAAGAAGACTGTGGGCAGCAGCACCCCGACCCCAGTCAAGAAGAAGAAGGTTGCTACAGCTGCTGGCATGGCTGCTGCTGCAGCAGCGGGGGCCGGTGCTGCCGCTTTGCTTTCCACAGACGCATCCCCTGACGCAATTGCAGTGGAGCCTTACATGGGAGACATGGTTGGCGAGCCTAGCTATCACATGATGGTGACGGATGATTCAGAGAGTCCGATGCCATTAGAAATGACACCTTCAGAACATGAGATTCATGCACAGCAGCAGCAGTATGAATATGTAACCGAGAGTCCTGTAGGATTAGGGGTAACAGAGTCTGAACATGCATTTGAAGGATCACCCGGACCACCATCAGCAGAGCCAATAGTCACAGAATATGGCTATCAAGAACAGTATGAATCTGAGTCCAGGAGTCCGGCGGCATTAATTGAAACAGCTTCAGAACATGACATTTACGTATCTCCCGAGCCAGTTTATGCAACTGCAACAGAGTCTGAACATGCATTTGAGATCTCGCCAGAGCCTGCTTCAGCATATACTGAAGAGGATGACTACCGTGGATATGAACCTGAACAACAGGGGAGTCCAGTGGCAGCAGGAGCAACAGCTTCAGAGCATGAATTTGAAGCATCACCCCAGTCCCGTTCCGCGGAACCAATAGTTGCTGAAGGCACATACCAAGAAGACCAAGTATATGACACAAGTCCTGCACCATTGGAAGTGACAGGTTCAGAACATGAAATGCTGTCGTCTCCAGAGCAGCGTTCAGCAGAGCCAATCATTGCAGCAGAAGCTGACACAGAGCCTTCCTATGAAACATATGAAGCCGGCACAGAGAGTCCAGCTGCATGCGGAGTGATATCTTCAGAACCTGATGTTGAAATATCACAACCACCTTCAGCAGAGCCAATAGTTGGAGTACAGGGCTACCAAGAGATTCAGAGTCCAATGCCATTAGAAGCAACAGGTTCAGAACAAGAGATTGGTTACCAAGAAAGCGAGAGTCCAATGCCATTAGAAGCAACACGTTCAGAACAAGAGATTGGTTACCAAGAAAGCGAGAGTCCAATACCATTAGAAGCAACGCGTTCGGAACAAGAGATTGGTTACCAAGAAAGCGAGAGTCCAATGCCATTGGGAGTAACATCTTCAGATCATGAGATTCAGTACCAAGAGATCCAGAGTCCAATGCCTTTGGAGGCAACCGCTTCAGAACAAGATATTGGTTACCAAGAAAGCAAGAGTCCAGTGGCATTGGAAGCAACCGCTTCAGAGCATGAGATTCAGTCACCACCAATGGCAGAGGTTGATTCGTATGAACATGAAATAGAAAGGCCAGGCCAGACAGAAAGTCCACAGCCCCTTTCATCGGAACTAGTCATGGGCGAGGTTGATGCCGACCAAGAGGCATACGAACCTGAAGACACTGAGCGTGTAATGGCAGAGGATGAACGCCAGGAAATCCCCATTGCAGGTGAACCTGAGGCAGAGGAGAGTGAGATGCAAGCATCAACAGAGGCAATGGTTGTGGAAGATGCAGAACCATCTTTTGAAACATATGAACCTAGTATAGAGAGTTCTAAAGCGTTGAAAGCAACAGTTTCAGATCATGAACTTCAAGAAGCAGCTCCAGAACTATCAGAAGAAGGTCTTGAAACAGAACCCTCTTTGGATGCTTATGAATGTGGAACAGAGAGTCCAATGCCAATGGAAGCATCAAGTGCAGAGCATGCAATGCAAGCAGCTCCCGAACCTTCTTTGGAAGATTATGAACTTGAAACAGAGAGTCCTGAGCCATTGAAATCAACCATGCCAGATGCTGATGAATTTAGAACAGAGAGCCCAATGCCTTTGGAGATCTCAGGTGGAGAAGGTGGATCTCCGGCTGCAGCAATGCTAACCGGGGATGTTGATGCAGAACTCTCTATGGATGCATATGAACCTGAGACAGAGTCAGTTGTAGACGCTGTCATTCAACTCTCAATGGAACCAGTGATTCAGGAAGATGCACAACCATCTCTTGAAGCAGATACATCTGGAATAGAATCTGTTTCAGTAGAGCCAGACATGGAGCCATCTGAAACTGAGAGATTGTCTGAGGTAGAGTCAGTTATCAAAGATGTAGTCCAAGAATCACCAGAGCAACTCTCAACAGAGCCAGTGATTGAGGAGGATGCTGATGCGGAACCATCTGGAACAGAACTGGCCTCAGAAGTGCCAGAGATGGAGACATATGAAACTGAGAGATTGCCTGAGACGGAATCGGTTATTGAAGATGTCATTGAAGCATCACCAGAACAACTCTCAACAGAGCCAGCAATTGAGGAAGATGCTGATGTAGAACCATCCTTTGAAGCAGATACACCTGGACCGGAACCAGTATCACCAGAACAACTCCCAACAGAGACCACAACTGAGGAAGATGTTGCAGAACCATCCTTTGAAGCAGATACATCTGGACCTGAGCCGGTTTCAGTAGAGCCAGAGATGCAGGCATATGAAACTGAAATATTGCCTGAGACAGAATCAGCTATAGAAGATGTCATTGAAGCATCACCAGAACAACTCCCAACACAGTCAGCAATTGAGGAAGATGCTGATGCAGAACCATCCTTTGAAGCAGATACACCTGGACCAGAACCAATGTCAGTTGAGCCAGAGATGGAGGCATATGAAACTGAGAGATTGCCTCTTTATACAGAGCCAGTAATAGCTGAGGATGACAGGGTAGAGATTGAGAACATATTGGAAGAGTCTGGATCGCAACCTTCACTTGATGCTTCTCCAGGTCCCATTGCAGCCGAACCAATGGAGGAAGACACCAACACTTTAGCAGACGGTGAACTTGTAACAGACAGTGTGGAAAGTCCAGCATGTGCTGAACCAGAAGCATCATCTGAGGAAGTTGCAGAGAGTGATTTTGTCCAGGAAATTGACTCAGTGACAGACCAGGCACCAACACTTGAAGAGGATGCAACGTTACAGCCGGATGAGGAGGTAGAGAAGGAGCAGGAAGAAGGTGATGAGGATGATGATTTCAGAGAGAAGGAGGATCAGGAAGGAGATGAGAAGCAGCATCTTGTTGAGTCTGGCTGTCCAACATTGCCGCTAGATGATCTTGAAAACATTGTCGAAGGAGCTGATGTTGATGAGCTGAACTCAGAATCCCTTAGCTCACCCCTGGAGAAGGAGGAAATTGTTGAGAAGGCAGAGGAGGAAAACAATGAAGATGAGGGGGGCGAGGAGCTCCAATGTTCTCCAGATGACTTCCAGGCTCAGTCCTACGGATTTGGTGGGAATGACCTTCCATCTGCCATAGAATCAGAAGACATGAGCCATGTTGCACGGCTGGATGGAACCCAGAGCTCAGATGCCCTGGTGGACTCAAGTTTCCGTGCCTCTGAGGCAGATGAAAACTTGATGGGCTCCCCAAATATGGAGACATTGGCCACTGAGGAAGAAGCGATGGATGAAATGGATGTTAGCTCAGAAAAATTCCAGCAGCAGCAGGAGGAAGAGCAAGATGATGATGTAGAGATGCGAAGTGAATGTGTAACAGAAAGTGGCCTGGAGAGTAGTGGAAATGTTGATGAGGATGACTTGCAGGAGGAGGAGCGCTTAGATAACCAGAGCTGTGGCCAGTCACTGGATTCACCACCAAGTGCTGCATCTGAAGCTCCCATTGAATCCCAAAATCTTATTGTTGAGCCAGAGCTTGAGCCTTCAAATACAAATGGTGCCTATGTAGAAGAGGATAATGAAGGGCCGTCCAATGATGAGGCTGACACTCCTGTGGATGCCCCGGGTGAGACTGAGACTGTGGCAGAGGAGGAAGAGGAAGAGCTGCAAGACTATGACAGTAGTTCTGGTGTGGAGTCACGCTCTGATAAGCAGCAAACGCCTGTGCCCTCAGCCAGCCAGACAGACCTTGACCAAGACCTTGGAATCCACCTTGAAAAGTGTGATGGAGGAGAAGAGGAAGAGCCAGAGACACTGCCTGCTGATGAGGTCATGGGTGCTGGGCCTCCGACTGACCCCCCATCACGGTCCGCCTCAGCAGATGAGGCGAGTGACGCAGAGGGAGAAATGCAGGGAACAACTACCAACGATGCAGTTGATGCCGCTGAGGAGGAAGGAGAGGATGGTGGCGAGGGCACACCCCAGTCAGCCAATTCAGTCGCATCCTATGGCTTTGATACATCCAATTCCAATGCTGCAGAGGAGAGCTGTGTCAGGAGCCCTGGTATCTTCTCCTTAGAGAATGAGGAGCAGCTCCCAGAGGAGGCCAAAGATCCCTCCCTCATCAAGGAGTTGACAATATCCTCTTCCTCTGTTTCCGCCGATGCCCAGGACCAAGACCGGCCTTTGGATATAGACCTAGGTCAGCTTGGAACTGAACATGGAACTGTGAAGGGAGTCATCTTAGGGGAGGAGCAGGAAAAGGGGGACGGGCAGAAATATGAAGAGGATGAATGTACGCAGCCGTACTACTCCACTTCCCTGTGCGATGAGACTGATAGCTTGGTGGAAGGTAATGTATAAGGCCTGCCCACTCCACCCAACTCACCTGGAATGCACCTTTCTCCCCCTGCAACCCAACCCGTTGTCCACTCCAGCCACTCCCTTCATCACCACTCCTTGTGAATCCATGTCCTGCTCTCACGTCTTGATCATGGATAGCTGGCATAGGAGATAACTAGCCCCCCCTGTAGCTCCATTCCCACCACAGCAAACTCCCCTGTTACCTCCTACTCCTCGATAGTTAGTGCTGACAGACATTGTTCCATGACTGAAAAAAAAAAAAAATCTTGTAAAGACTAAGGAATGGATGTTACCTGCCTGATATTTATTCCCAATGTCTCTACCAAACAACCGCTTCTTCTTGACTTTTGTATCTATTGTCTGACTGCATTTTTTCATTTTTTTGTTTCCTGCTGAGACCTGTTGCTCATAGCCTGGTTAACTAAACACTAGTTTTAGCCTTGTTGAAACACATACTAGCCTTAGCCCGGCTAAAACACATAGTGGCCTGGGTGGGGAAAATGTTAGGACTCGTAGTCGGGCGCCGCGCTTAATGTGGAAGCTGCCCCAGTCATCATGTTGTGATTCACAACAAGAATAGGCTGGGATATGTAATGTTGTGGTGTATTACGAAGTAGTGAATGAATACTGGATGTGTAGGATAAATAAATACCGGAGTGCCGATGATCCTCCGTTGCTCTTACCGTGTTCACCGGAGACTTGTTTACACTATAGAAGCTGCTGTAGCTCACTGCTACGTAGGTGTCGATGTAGCCACTTTTAGTGTAGTTTGAATGGTACAGTTTGGATATTATTAATCAATATTCTCGGATGTATTGCCAGCGTCAGTGTCGGCCGTTGGCGAATACTGTATGTTGATATTTTTTACGCCGCTGTGCCATCTCCAAGCCGTATGGCTGTCAGTGGTTTTCTAACTATTTGTATTGAATCGTGTGGGTGGGAAATCGCGTCAGCGGCGCAAAATGCATTTTGACAGGACGGCGTTGTCATGGCAAAGTGCAAGGAGGGCTAGTACCGTTACTCACACAAACACCAGTTTTATGTATTACTAGCATTTTAGTAGCATTTCATTCTATTTAGCTCAGTGTGGCAGTCACTTGGAAGTTACCAACATGCCTGACCAGATAACTGAGCATTTTCTTCCCAGCACACTTCACTTTAAAATGTCAATTCAGTAATTAAATCTATCACAAGTAATTTAACAAAATTACTACATAGTAATCAACTTCATTAATTGACTATAGGGTTATTAAATGCAGTAATGACTGATGAAATATGAAAATGAGTTGAGTTTTGATTACATTGATCCAAAAGTATTTGTGTGCTATCCAAAAATGTGGAATGCCAACAACCGTAGGCAGGCTTTCTTGTGTTTTTATGTGTACCGTTGGGTCTGATACATCTTTTTGGTGAAGGATGTTTAATTTAACTGATTTTTAGTATTTCAATTTGTTGTCCAAGCTCTCTGCACCGAACATGTCTGCAGCACGGTAGTCGAGTCATTGATTTGTCTGAGTTTCTATCGATAGTAATATTTGCCTTGAAACTAGGGTGACCATAAGCCAAATGCGGGACACAGGGTTATGTTTAGAACAGACAATGTGGGACAGGCCCAACTTCTGCTTAGGTTCGTCCAAAAGGTGGACTAGTCTACAGTTAGACTTCACCCCACCATGTTTTTCAATTTCAATACATACTCAAAACACTTTTACATGCAAAGCAGATAGAATCCGCTTGTGCATATCACTTTTGCACCGCAACGATTGCACCGTCATACGGGATGAGAGAAAAATTGGGAATCACGGCGTAGTCCCACGCAATGGGGGCCATCTCGTCACTCTACTTAAGCGACTTATGCGTGTTTAGCCTTTTAACTTTTTATCTATTTGTTTTAGTCCAACACTGTCTTTCAGTCGAAGCTTGTCTGTGTGGCACACCGCTCAATTCTTCCACAGCTCTCTATATTAGTTAGGAATGTCACGATTATAGGTTTATCACAGAATTGTAAATGAAATTATTATTATTATTATTATTTAATTTCAAGGGCTTTAATTACCACAAAACACAAATCATTTCTTTAATGTATTTCTTTCAGGAATTAATACCATTGACAATATAAAATCAAATAATATTAATGTAATAATAGTAAATCATGATTACTTATATTGGTACCTTCTGTAAGCCAACATAATCAGGATTAATCATAGATTGTTTTATTTTGTTGGAAATAATTAGACCACCTGAACCCATAATCGTGACCTCCCTAATACTGGTAGCGTGTTGTAGATGTTGATGTCACTGCTCAGTTTAGTTCTGTATCTGTCACCAACTGCCCTGTGGTGATCAAATCGTTTATAGCCACTACTGCTACGTGGCTTGTCTGCATACATTTGTGTTGATAATAATTCAACCTAAACTGCAGCGACATAATTTGGTTAGTATATGTAATCGGCTCACAAAGACATCAATTTTTACTATTTTAACCCTTATGTGCTAATATGACTCATTGACCAATGGTCTACACAATGTGCGGAATCTTTTTTAAAAAGAGCATCTTTGTGATATCAAAGGTCAATGAAAAAAGCATCCTACGCACCCATGAGCATGATCACAGCCAAAATGCCGCTCAAAGGAAATGGAAAAAGCGACCCAACAAGTCCTCGGCACCTAAGGGTTAAACACTTCTCACACAACTCACAACCAGAAGCAGTATACTTGATTGTCAAAACAACTAGAGGCAGGACACTTTATCAACAAACGCTGTGATAGTGAAATAACATTACAGAAACTTGGATTTATTTATTTGTAACAACACCATTTGGAATAATTTCATAATGTCATCTCTGCTGCTATTCCTTTAATCAGCCACTCATCGACAAAGCAACTAAGTGTCAATCGTTTTTTTTCGTCTTTGCATGTTCGACTAACCACGAAAATGAGCTAGGTACTCATTGGGCTGCCCCGCGTGTGAGTCTTCCGCGTCGACATATAGCTTCACTTCCAACGCCGCGCCACCCGCGTCGCGCTTGAATACTTGATACGGATGTTCACTACTTGTCGACGAAACTGTTCATTGTTTCAACTTTGGCATCATTGCGGCCGAGCAGCAGAGACGCCCGTCGTGGCGCGGCCTGCGCGTCATGAAGCGCCGATCCATTGAGTTTTATGTGTAAGGTGCACTGGTGTTGGCTGTGTGCACATGCCTTTGGATGGTTTGTGTGCCGTTGTGGTTTCTTACTAACAAAAGGTTTGTATTCACTTTCTCCAAAGTTGCATTAAAATGGTTCTCAAGGCGTCTCCCTTCGTGTCCTCCTGTTCTTTACCCAGCATGCCGTTTGTCCTGCAGAGATGGCTAGTAACCAAATACAAACTAGATTTAATCACTTGTCACCAGTGGTACGCAAGCACGCTCTTGGTGGTAGGCGGAATTATAATCATAAAAATAAATATTTCCCGGGTCTGCAGCTTGGCAGGCCATAGGGCTAAATGCTACACTGACCTGTGCTAGTACCACGTAGGTGAGTGGAGGCAACTTATACACAATGCACTTATACAGAAATGCACCAAAATGTAATCACTTGTTCCGGTTCCAACTACATACGTGCATAACGTTATCCTGCTCACAGACAAACCAACGTGACCGAAAACATAACCTGCTTGATGCAGGTAATAAGTACTCTACTTGAGTACATTTGATTACTTTTTACTTGTACTCAGTACATTTTCAATACATTTATCAGGAAAGAGTGACAGACTCATTACTTTTAAATGTTCTCTATTTTTTTGTGCAAAGACACGATCAACATTAGGTAATGCTGCATAATGTGAACACCGCTGCAAATATGTGACATCTTGTACAGGCTAAAAAATGATTATTTCCTGACATAAGCCTCTGTTTTCACAATACTTGAGTGCATTTGAGAGCCTGTACAAAAAATTTCCGTTGACTCAAGTAGATATTTGGATCAGTACTTTGTAATCTTACTGAAGGTTTGCACACTGAAGTAAGAAATCTGGGTACTTTTGCCATCTCTGCTGTCCTGTCACTGTCTGACTTAGTCTGTTCATTTCAAAACAATCCCCGGATATGGGTGTTATGTTTGGAATGACAAGATGGGTCTTTCCTGTGTACACTGATGTCATTAATTAAGTTACATTACTTACCATTATTTTGCCTTAATTAATTTGGTGAATGAGATACAGAAAACTATTGATTGACTCGTTTTAACCAGTACCAGTAGTCAAGTGTTTAGAGACATGGGCTGATTTCAGAGGTTGTTGGTTCAAATACTATACATGACAGACTTCTAACTCTCTTTATCAAATATGTATTCATGATTATTATTGGTGCACCGAATGGGTAGAAATACTGGTTCAAAGCCCTGGTTTGAATACCTCAACAGTTTCGGCCACCATTCTGAAACCTTCTTCATGAGATGGTGTCCTGTTGTAATTTAAATAGGTTTAACATAATATTTAGTCTGACAGTATGAACATTGTCAATATTGTAGTGAATGCACGCGCGGTGCATTCTGGGCCGCCACCGTTGGCGACCCTACATGTGCCTACACGCCTCTATATAAAGAGTCAGAACGAAGCTTGACAATGACTGGGCTCAGTTATTGTCGACTCGAGTTCCTCTTTCCCCAGCTCCTCCACGAGGGGGCACTTGCACTACACTGGTGTTAGAAGTGGGATGCCGAGCCGCACGCAGCAGGGCTATGGGGGCCGCTCGGGCATCGCAAGTCGCGGACTCGTGGGAGTGGAGCGGCCACCGGGGCGGTGGCCATGACGGGGGGAGGCAGTGTAGTGAATGCACGCGCGGTGCATTCTGGGCCGCCACCGTTGGCGACCCTGCATGTGCCTACACGCCTCTATATAAAGAGTCAGAACGAAGCTTGACAATGACTGGGCTCAGTTATTGTCGACCCGAGTTCCTCTTTCCCCAGCTCCTCCACGAGGGGGTGCTTGCACTACAATATTTTAATGAGTTGTGTTGTGTGCGTGATGGTTGAGGAAGCTCACAGACTGATTGATGATATGACTATGGTAGAATTACTGTATGTCTGTGTCCAGCCCACACCTCCCTGTCCACAGCACCACTGTTCCCACTTCCAGGTATTCCTGCATAAGGTCACATTTTTTATACAAGTTGTTCGGGTCAGAGGGTCTTACTGGTGGAAGGAATAAAACTACTTTATAGTGGAGCAATAAACAAATAATGAAGAATCTTGACAACTGCTACCTCGCGCCCATGACCCGCCCAATGGAAATGTTTAGCAATATTAATGCCATGTAATATTGCTACAAATAACCGGGCTAGCCTTGCCGGCATCCCCGACTACATTACATTACACCACCGGCGGGCGTTGCATGCTAGCGACCCGGCCCGACTCAGCAGGATAGTGCGGTGATTTACTAGGGCTCACTGTAATGCAGCACCCGGGGCGCGGTATTTGTATTCATTTTTGCGGCAACCGGGGATGCTAACCACCTGATCTGTTTAGCGGTAGGTAGAATGAGCACCGTATGGGAATTATTTGGAGCTGTTGTTGAACCAAGCTACCGTTAGCTAGGCTATGCTCGGCTCAGTTATTCCGAGCGATACGTGACATCATTGGGCATTGTTCTCTACACATGCACTTCTAATTTAGGGTAAAAATATGTACACAAATCACAGTACCTGTATTATTATTTTATTACATGTATTACTATAGAGGTGACTACGTATAAAACACACCCTTAGCTCAATATTTGGAAACAGGTATCCTCGAACACGCCCTTAGCTCCATATATGGAAACGGGGTATCCCCGAACGGGCATACGGGTACTTTCTCAACAATGTCAGTGGCCATTGTCAGACAAGGTTTTAGTGTTTTTTTTTTAATCTTCGCAATAATGAAAAAAAATATATATAATTGCAATTTAAACCTAATATCTTAATTTCAGAGACACAAACAAAGAATACATCTGGAATTTATTCTTTGGTTAAATCGTACAGCTGTCTTCCAAGAATTCTTCCCAAGTCTGTCAAATGTCCTTCCTGTGACGTATGACCCCATGGCGTCACACATCCTCCTATCACCAACCCTTCAGTGTCGTGACCTCCAACACGCCCTGTAGTGATGCTGCTTGTCTCCCAGGAAACGCAGAGAGCGACCCCTGCAGAGAAGATGGTGCCAGTGCATCGCTCACCGACCATCACCTCAACGAAAACGATGGTCATGCCTGGGACTCGGGTAACGGCCACTACTTGGCAATGGTTCCGGGCAATCGAAGGCCCATCGACGCGGTGCTGGCTGCCCACTTTGAGGAGTTGGCTCCTCCGTTAGAGGTGGACAGTACGCAATGCTTCGGGGCGGAAGATGAGGAGCGACTACGCTGGGAGCGGGAGATTCTGTTGCTCCTCGAACGGCAACAACACCAGCAGCAACAACAAACCCGGGTGGGGACGCGGCGCAGCCCCGCCGTGTCGCCATCCGGCCTATGCACTATCTATGAAGCTATGGAAACCAGCGAGGAGGCAGATGAGGATGAGGAGGATGAAGGAACCAGCGAAGGGGAAAACCTGAACACCCCGCTGCCAAACGATCCCGACTGGAAGCAGCAGCTAGCAACGGTGCAGCGACTCATCACCTCTCTGATGGCTGCTGGCGGAGATGCCAGCCTTCCGGGCTCGCTAGCAGCATGGGACATGTTTAGAGGTTTTATCAGCCCTCTAGAGGTGGCGCTGTGGCCCGCACGGCTGCTCCCTTGCGCGGGTCCAAACACAACTGTGACATCTGTCAGCTGCTACTCGCAGGACAGGACGAGTGTGGACGGTATGTGGACTGTGGTGGAGGTGGAGACGCAGCACTGATGCTTGACTGAGTCACATGGCTACAGTGTCGAGTCCAGAATTACTCCGATGGGTGGACAAAAAGTAACTTGGAACACATGCACATGGGGTACAATACACGAGCAACATACGCGCTTATGTAGTGGCAATGGAATGATGTTGACATTGCGGATGAGCGCACGCTCACGTTCACCTGGCGAGCTAGAACCAACCCATCGTCCACGCATTGCACATCGCTAGACGTTGCATTGGGTCTGGGAAAATCAGGCAGCTGCTCGTATTTGAATCGAAACGTGGGTGGAGTTTGGTATGGGTGACGTAAAAAGTGGGTGGAGTTCAATTGTCACGTCGCCTGTCCCACCTACTGCGCTGTGATTGGATAACGCGATTTGACTGACACTTTTTTGACATGTTTTCCAACCTTGGTTTTACCAGACCCAATGATCGTTCTAATCGCGTGGGATGCATGGACGATTTCTTGGTTCTGGCTCGCCAGGCTAGACTCACTCATGCAAAGTTGGTAGCACAACGCGCTGAAGCGGCACTTACTGTTCTGGTAACTGCAAAACGGAGGTGTTCGATTTTAGACAGTACTAAACTGTGACACAGTTCACCAAATCTCAGTGCACTCAAATATAGTGCACTAGATTTCAGTGATATTTCCATGAATTTGAGACATTGCAAGTCTAAATGCTCAGGAAGTGTAAAGAAATATGTTAAACGATATAACTGAATACAAATTTAAATTAGCAATATTGAAAAGTTATTAAACTTATTTTAAGCCTTTTATTTGAAATGTGTGCAACAACTAATTGACTATTTTAAATATAGTTTTTTTTATTTTTTTTTTTTTTACAATTTTATACTTATTAATATGCATAACTAAGTGAACTATCTTTTGAAATATGAGTAAATAATATAAATGTATAGTATACGATAAAGCAAGATATAAAGTATATAGTGTAAATATATATGTTTTCTTACGCATTGGTGAACTGAATAAACAAAATGTAATAATACTTCTACATCTGCATACTACAACATCTCAAAATAAAATGTTTTAGTCTCAAAGTGCAATATGGACAGAATCCACATTTGATATTTGAAATAATCCACCTGAATTGATTTATTTTATCTTTTGTATGTATTTGTTCATTTCAATGTTATTGTTATTATTGTCATTATCAATGTTATTGTTGATTACTATTGATAGTGCAATTTTCTGTCAATTGTGAAGTGGTCAATGTCTGTATAACTTGGTTTAGTGTGGTACAACCTATTGGGGAACCAGACAGGCTCGGGTGAAAGCAGCAACAACATAATTTTAAAAAATATATATTTGTCAGGGACAAGAATAGCCAGAAAGAGATATCTACACTATTTCCACTTAACATATATCTGCAGACTTTGCACATTTTCATACACTGACTGTATACCCTTTTATATACATTCATAATTAATAGAACTTCAATTTCAGTATATTGATACATCTTTACGATTTATATTTATGTATATTGATATTTATTGTATTTATATTTTGTATATTTTGTATTTACATTAGTTGTGTAATAGTATGTGCATGCTCCATGTTCGGATTACTGTTTCATTGCATGTACAGCTCTGTGCAAAAGTCTTAGGTAGACATGAAAATGTTCTAAAATAAGAATGCTTTTAAAGTCTGTGCCCTGCACTTGACAGTAAGAATTTGTTAAGCAAGGGTTTCTGGAAACACATTCTCTTTAAATATTTATGCTTAAAGTTGAAGTGACATAAAAAAGGGAGTTCTGTGTTTATAGTGGGCATGGGGGAGTATTCTGTATTCTGGTCGTTCTGTGACTGCTTTACAATATTTGCCTCAAATGGGCACTCTGGGGTCCTCGCAGAACTCATTTTGAAATCCCTCCTGGCATGATGTCATGCGGGTCTTCTTCGTCTTTCTGGTACAAGTAACAAATAGTACGGCAGCAAAATAGTACAGTTAAGTATTAGAGTGGAAATGCGTCAAACAGTGACCCCCCGCTCCAAAGAACTTGTATGAGTGTGTGGGTTAGACGCCTATGAAATAGATTAGAATGTTTTGCTGCAGCCACTCCAATCACCCACCGAACGGATCCAGTGCTCGCTGGAGGGCGCCGGGATGCGCAAGACAGTGGCGCGATATCCGCCCCAGAGTCCAACTGGGTCCTCAATCTGAAATTCGGTGAATGTCCAGAATCGACGTAGCAATCATCTTTACAAAACAAGGCTCCAATGCCCTGCCGCTTCTGCCTCCTCTCTCTCCTATAGACGGGTTAACGCGCAAACACTGAGCGGAGTAATTTTGTCCCGCCGTTCTGTTGGTCACTTCCGGTGCCTTAATGGTGCCTATGCCAACCCTGGTAGCAGACCGAGGTACGAGGACACCAGACACACAAAAGGCACACCAGTTCAAAATCCGACCCCTTTGCTTCGTTCGCCATTTTCTATAAATATTGATGAAATACAGTGAAAATCCGACTTAAAGTTACCCAGAGTGGTCACATGTTCTTCTGGACCAATAGGCTAATAGACTGCTTCTACAAGTAATTCCAAAAAGAATGAGAAAATGGAACGAGTAGCACTGATTTGATGACATTAAATCATGCATTTGTGGGTCACAAAACCCGCACGAGAGCATTTGGGTGTGGAATAGCACACTGCAAGTTACCACCATCTATTTTAAATAATGCGGTAGATGTGTTCCCACTGAGTAGACATGTTGAAAAATAGTCCAAAACACATCGAAATAAATAGCGAAATAAATATGACGTGAACATATATGTAAACTAAACGTTTTGTAAGACGTTTTTGGTAAAATAAGCCAATTCACATCAATTTAACTAGTAGAATTCGATTCTAAAAAAATCTATTAAACTAGATTAGAATTGAGGAATGTATTGCATTGAAAATGCAGAAATGCCGCGCTCGTTTACGTGAATTGCGTTTGTGGCGAGCTGGCGCCATCTTGTGGACACGTGGATATTGACATGACGGATAATTCCTGATCACCTACGTTATCAGCAGATGGCAAGTAATAAAAGTACAAATCCTTAAGAACATGCACTTGAGTAACATTTCCCAAGTAACTAGTAAGAAGTATGCATTTATCTGACGACGTTTGCTTGTATTCAGTACATTTCTAGCACATATATCAGTACTTTCTACTCCTTACTTTCCAAAAATAGACGTGTTACTTTTTAGACTATAATAAACTATTTTGTTTACACAAATGTTTTTTGTAGATCACACTGATCTAGAAGAACTATTAACCTTAGGTAATGCAGTCTTAATGTAAAACCACTGCATGTGACATCTTGTACAATATGCATCTTTAAACTAACACAAGCTAATAAAGGATTATTTCCTGACATACGCGCTTGATTCTTTAGTACTTGTTACTATGGAGTATATGTTTTACGTTGACTTAAGCAGATATCTGGATCAGTACTTTGTAATCGTACTCATTTTTTGTGCACATGCATTTTACGTTTACTAAGAAATCTGGGTACTTTTGCCAGCTCTGGTTATCAGGAATATGGCATGGCAAAACATTTCACTCACAAATTCAGAGTGTGACATATTTAAAATAAGCTAAAGTTTACACAAGTACTACATTTTTAATTGCTTCTTTGCAAATCATAAAAGCAAACTCGTGCTAAAGACAGTGAAACGTTTTTTTCCTTTTAATTATTATTACTGGTATAATCTCCATACATCAACAACCAGAAATTGAGTTCCAAAGTGTTTACATATTTTCAACATCAGTCTGGTTAAATCAGGAATTCAACACAAACGTCAACCGTATTTTTGCCCTCTCGTCATGAAGGCACCAGCGAGAGATTCAGCCTTCAAAACTGTAATAAGTCATTCATCTATATTCAGAATATAGCAGATATTTTTCAATTTGGTGGTCCATAGAAATTACTATAAGGCATATTAAAAGGAGCTGTAATGGGACAGTCGGGCGCTAATCCACAAGAAAATAAAGAATGGTGTTCATTCTGTCAAAGTACCATATACTAATATATTACTCATTTAAATGACAGGGACTTGTTATTTTTCCTAATTAAAATGAATTTTCACACTTTCAGCAGCATGTCTTTGTGTGGCCTCGCACACTGATTTGTTTTTAACATCACATCATAATTTATGATGGGTTCACATGCGGTGGGGATCCATCATAAATTATGATGGGTCCCCAGCCCGCCATTGCTAATGGCAGGCCAGGCTGAGACAACATAAGCTGAACAGCAGCCGAAACCCAGTCAGTGGTTTTGGCCTCACCACTGCTGAAAATATAATGCCACTAAGGTGGGAACACCCTGACAACCTGAATATTAAACACTGGATATTGCGCTAACTGGATATTATTTATCTGGAGCAGTGCTTTGACTTGTTTGATGTAATTAGTGTTTTTTTGTTGAAAATGAATTTAAAAAATGTGAATTAAAAAGAAAGTTGGTTGACTAGCTGTTGGTCGATTGCAGAATTGATTGACACCTGACCCGATTGATGGTAGGTAATGAAATTTCTCAAATTTCTGGACGGCGGTTTTCTGCATCCCATCACTTGATTTTATGCTTATTATATGCTGCCAATTCATGTTTTTAACATGCAAATGTCAATGTTATGAAAGTAGGAATCGAACACATACAAGAGTAATGGTGATCCTCAAACTACACGTGTATGGCTTCATTGGAAAGAAGGTGAATGAAATACATGCCAGTAACGCTGTAGATACAAAGTGTGCTCGTTTACTAGAAGTCAACCATTTTACCTTGTCACAATCTTGAACCACATATAAAAACTACAACATGCATCTTCAGGATTACTGCTAACAGCTTGTTCCATCGGTGAAAACAGGAAGCCGCTACCAGCTCGTCGTAGAGGCTTGTTTAATGAGACAACACCATCATCCGATATACGCGATTCGAGGTCCATTAGGGGAAGGTTTATGTTGCAAGAATATTCAGTTGCATTTCCCATTCACGAGACTGGCAACTTACAACACTAGCTTAGTATGAATCACCACTTTGGAAAACTGAAAAGTCATTCAAAATGAGCTTCTCCAACATTACTGACATGGATTCCAAGCATGCTAGCATGTATTCATGAAGATCGCTTGCAGAAACATTAAGTTGGCGGAAGCCAAACAGACACAGGTTCCCCTTTTGTTGGGAGGGCGCGAGGAGCGTTCAAGTGTTCAGTTTTTCGCTCGCCCCCCCGCCCGTACACCTTCACACACAAAAAACCATGGAAGGCATTTCTTCTCTCGGATGTGTTCCACTTCTGCGTTGGACAACTGCACCCGTTTGGATGGTGAACAAAGAAATAAATCAAACAAAAAGAGGATGTGAGGAAACAGGACGAAGCAGAAAGACCGTCACTCCAGCACCACGGTGCCTCCAGCCGCTTCCAAGGCGGTCTTCAACTTCTCCGCCTCTTCTTTTGACGTGTTCACACGGATCTCCTGTGGCAAGCTCTCCACCAGCTTCTTGGCCTGCACAAAAAAAAAAAATTCGATGGCTGTCCATCCCACCCACTTTCAAAGTTCTAGATTGTCAACGTGTAATGATTTGGCGCTGCAGTACCGCAAATGCTGAAATGTTTAATGGCTCTGTACAGTCTGTCTTAAAATAAATTCATTCTTTCATTTCATTCAATACTACAAGCGGTTGATATATGCCCATCATGATATTCAATAAGTCAATTAATTGTACAATTTTCAGGCACAGGAGGGGCTGAGCACACACAGGAACACAACACGGCATGTGTATGTAAGCTCTGCTGTTCATTGTTTATGGCAAGTTAATTTAGGTCATTTCCAGTTCGGTACAGCATCAAAATATATCAACATTGCAGACATTAAGTGGGTAAAGGAAGAGTTTGGTTAGCTTTTCCTTGCCAACACTCCAGTTAAAGACCCGTACTCGTTGAGGCTGTATGTTACACCAAGGACACTGGTCGACGAATGTGAAAACAGATGCTATGACAATACAGAAATTTGGGTCCAATTTTGGCATCCCATGTAGAACATGTATGAGTTTGTTTCACAGATCTGACCAGGTTGCAGACATTTTCTGACCAGTAGTAGATACTTCAGAATAAGGCTGAACGATAAACCGCAAAAGTAAAAACCGCGGTGCGCCCCCTTGCGGTTATTGAACCGCGAGGGTTGCGGTTTTAATCGCAGTTTCTTGTCTCCCATCTTAAAAAAAATGTCCCATGCGCAACGTATTTCTGTGTGTGTGCGTGTGTTATAGCTGTCTTGCTTGTGCGTTCGTTCGTTTGGTTAAACATGTTGACGACTTGACGCTCGTGACTCGCCCCTCGTCTCTCTCTCCCTCCATCTCGTTATCTCTCTCACCTAGTCTCCGTACGGCTTCGTAAACATTTAACAATAATTCAAACATTTAAAGGAGTAGCGAGAGTTGCCCACATATCGCATTCAGGGAGCGATCTTTCTGTTTATCTTTACGGATACGCGGGGGGATCGCTACCGTTGCAAACATAATGCGGCCACCCTGTCACTTACTGCGCTTCCAACCGCATTTGATGCCTAGTGATAGTTTCACATAAAAGAGTGCCGCACGACTGTCTGCGGTGCACGGAGCTGACGCGCTCTGTTCTAAAGAGTGAATACAAACCCTTCGTTAATTACACAACATGGCAACGAACCGCAAAATATCCGCTTGGTTAATAATATTGTTGTTCAATTATATATTTATTATGCTGTATTGAGAATATGGTATTCTTTTTAAATGCATTTTATTTTATTCAACTTACTTTTCTTTTTCATATACTTATTATACATTATAATTTGCAAAATTGTTTTTTAGTAACATAGTTCTGGAAGAATTTGAGGAGGAGAATATTGCTGCTTTTTTCATTTAAAATAGATTTGATTTTAATATATATTTTTTACTTCCTCGAAAATGTTGCTACTGCACCTGCTACCTGCCTCTGAAAATATGTTGCTATGTGTCTGTACAATTTCTGAATTGTAATTAATAAAATAATAATAAAAATAATAAAACCGCAATTAATCGCAAAGGTGGAAAAAACACACTTTTTTATTTTTGGGCAAAACCGTGCAGCCGTACTTCAGAACTCATTATGGTTCTCCTCCATCAGTGACATTGGGCGACAGTCCCGGTATAAATACTCCACCCTCTTATACCAATAGTTACACATTAAACCCAACATGAAGTAATTCAAAGTTCCAAATGACACAAAGAGCTACCAGCCAGCAAACTGGTGCTATGGGAACCTACACATGGGCACCGGTCTAGAGGACGCCCCGCCCTAACATTCGTGGACATGCTCAAGAAGGGAGCCCATAGCACCAACGAACAGGCCAAATGTATTGAGGATCGGGATGACTGGAGGCTACGATGGAAGGACGACCTAGAGAGAAATGACAGCTCTACCGCATGCTAAGCCAAAGGAGACCAGAGTGAAACGTTACCTGCACCAAATTGATGCCCTGGATGCAGTTCTTGACCTCCTTGATGAGTTTGACTTTGTCGGCGGCCTTCAGCTCCGTCAGCTTGACTGTAAACATAGTCTTCTCCTTCTTGGCCGGAGCCTCCTCCTCCTCAACAGGAGCCTGGACAACCACCAGCAACGTGAGTGTCAATTAGGGCTGTGCCAATTACCGATTTGAAGTCAAAATCAGATTTTTAGTAAAGACGTAAATTGCCGTCAGATTCACATCATAACACAAACTGATTTAGATCTTTGGTAAAGCAACACTAACAGCAACGCTGTGTCTCAAATGGCACAATCAGGCTGATGCACATGACATCACAGGTGGGTGACGGCCATATTGCTGCCAGCGTGTGGTTTGTTGACACCGTCACTGCATGCCTAGAGCGTACAGAGACACGGTTCGAGAGAGAAAGAACTGTTAAAATGGGTAAAATATAAAGAACAATGTTAAAATCCAAAAGGATGTGGAATATACCGGGAATTGCAAAAGCAGGATAAATATTTAGAAAAGATTAACGTAGGACAGTGAGAGTGTAAACAAACCGCACAGTGGCACCAATCTGGCCGTGCAACAGTTCTAATTCCAGTGCCCGGGAATGAAAGTGCCCGGATGATGCCCTAAAAACAATCAGAAATCCAGTGTGTGAACACAGTAAATGGCTGCCATGTTGCCTACGACGTTGTAGGGGTGCGACTAACAATTCTTTTAATTGTCGATTAGTTGCCGATTATTGTAGCTATTAATCGACTAATCCGTTGAACGAAAAAAAATAAATCAAAAATATTACGAACAATTACAAGTGATTAATCCATTAAGTTACTTACTCTGACACAAAGACGTAGAACAAAATTAGAAAAAAATGATGAGTCAAATAATTTCTAAATAATTAATTTTCTTTAAACTTCTGCTTGTCAACTCATAGTGCAGCATGAAACCACCCCGGATGTAACACTTTTAAAACAATAAATGAATGAATAAAATAATAATGATGGAGATTATATTTTGATTAAATATAATGGATAAATTCAACTATTTGTTTGCATGAATATACATGAATTAAAAAAATGCATCAACAATCGTTTCATAATCAAATTGTTCCCTCAGAATCATAATCGAATGCAGAGTGAGTGACCATCACTCCCCCTGGAAACATCAAATGGTGAAGACAGGACTAAATATCTAGAACCCATAACACTCACCGGTGCCGCGACAGCTGCTCCTGCCGGGGCTCCCATGGGCATCATTCCTACATCTTGAATGTTGAGCGTTTTCTGTTGAGAGTCAATGTAGTCATTAGTAGAAAAAAAAAATAATAATGATCAAGACAATTTAATCAGTGGAACGACTGAAACATCAAACACCATGGATCATAACATCAGAATGTAGGGCTGAAACGTTTCACATACAAATCGAATATTCATAATGATTATGAAGACAATCAACTCAATTCCTGGTCCATTTGCTCTAGGGTTTAATCGACAACTAGTTGAATAAATCGATAATCGCCAGGGACTTGCGTCATTGTTATTGTCCGCAGTTTTGTGTTGAAACCGCCATCTATTGTTCCATGCAAATTAGATATTAATAATTTCAGAAAATATGAAATATTAAATGGATATAATTGATTAAAAAACATGAATATGATGAAAACCATAAAAGTGTCAGAGAAAGTAACTCAATTGTTGGTGCATATGTTGCTTAGGCTTAAGGACCTAATGTGACAATACTTCAAGTTGACATGATACATTTCTTGTAATTGTTGCTTACTGTGAATATTTGCGGATTTTCCCCCCTGAAGAAATAATATCTAACAGATTAATCGGCAAATCGTTTCAATAATTGGCAACTAATCGACTATTAAAATAATTGTTTGTTGCAGCCATAATTTGCTGTTCAAGAAGAACAAAGTGTGTCACTATTTGAAGTTGACAAGATTAATAATCTCTTGTAAATTATTGCTTGTCATGTTGCTAATCATTTCAGTAACTGGCAATAATCGACTACTGAAATAATGGTTAGCTGCTAGCCAGGCAAGCCTGGCTAATCATCCACATCTAATCATCCACGCATCGCACACGACTAGAACAAATATTGGCTCTGGTCTTGAGCACATCAAAAAGGGTCTGGTTTATGGTGGTGGGGGGGTATTAATATTTCTAAATATCAAAGTTATCCAATCACAGCACAGTAGGTGGAGCAATTGACACCGGCGCTTCTTCTTTTGTACATCACGTAATGTACAAATATTCTGCCCATATCTCGTCTCACAGAGGGAACCGCAATGGCTTTGATTGCCCGGCTGTCAAACACCCGATGATCTGATTTGTTGATTTGCTCGAGGCCAGACCCATTGTCCTAGTCGCGTGCGATGCGTGGTTCCGGCTTGCCAGGCCAATGAAGACACTACCTTCAGCAAGTCATTGAGGTCCGACACCTCCAACAAGGTGAGGCTAGCGATGTCCTGGACCAGCTGCTGGATCTTGGGAGAATACTCTTTGGGGGAATTGTCCAACGGAGGAACAGCCAGGGCTTGTGACCATGCGGGGAGGCTGGTGTGCAAGAGCCTGCTGGGGCCGGCCGGGGACGTCTGTTGGAACACCCCCAGCCTGCAGGAAAGATGGACAAATGATACTGTCAATAAAGTTAGGGATATACGAATAATCAAATTGAAACTCTGACCTTGCTGAGGGGAATAACTTGACTGAATGATTGAGTTTCATGTATTTAGCATTTTAGTTTAATAATGGAAAAAGAGAAAAATGCTGGTTTGTTGTTTACATAGAAAGATTGGCATGACATTTTAATTGTATCAATTCCAGGCCCACTGGTGGTTTCTCTGTACTTAATTCCAAATACGGGAAGTCACAAAGTTGGGGATTAAAAGAAAACATTTGAAATTCTGAAATACTATACTATAATAAGTTAATCAAATTGCGATCTCAAGGTCAACAATTGTGATTTCGTTTCGGGAAAGATCGCTCCCCATGCACAGTCAAACCAACGCTTTCCATTCATTCAATTACCATGGAGAGAAGAGAAATGCAATGCACCTCACGTCCACCGAGATCAATAAACACAAAAATAAAATACTTGAGAGATATGTGGATGAAGCGCATTCAGTGAATAATTAACATCATTTGATTGGATTTTGCTTTTCCAAGCAGACAACTTAACAAGACACCGGTCCCGCCTTTTGCCCTTGAAAGACAGTCAGGCGCTCGCGTTCAGCGTCACGATCACAGCCAGCCGCTGGTCACCAATTCAAACAATCAACCAAACGATTAAAACGATCGGCTTCGAGTGCCCTTGACCTGAGCCGACTCAGCTTGCTGGTCTCCGCCAAACAACAGCGTCACGTTTTCCACTCCGTCCATTCAGCGCTGCACACACTCAAGATCGGAACATGCTAGGACTTGGTTCAAGTGAAACTGCTCTTTGATAGTCAGTGGCCACTGGCCAGTTCTCCGGACCGATCGAAACTCGTGCATGTCCAGCTTTTTCCCGCTCATCGCACGTCGGCTTTCAAGCTCCACAGCATATACATCACCGCCTACTTACAGATCGCACCGGTGTGCCGCGCATGGAACGAAAGATGACAACGTAGACCTCGATCGGCCAAAGACTCGATCTCCAGACTCACCGCTGCCGCCCGGGTCCCGCCTCGATCCGCAGCACGGGTCCCGCCGCGAGCCGCAGCGCGCTCCTCACTCCGCGGTACCTGATGCACAACATCCTTCACATCAGAGACACGGAGATCGCGGTTCAAATCTGGCACATGGCGTCCTTCCTCTTTCGGTGCGTCCCCTGACCTACCCACAATGCCTTGCGCCGCACCGGGCCGGAAGCTGCGTCTTCTTCGTGTACCTGTTTATTGTGCGGTTGGAGTTTAACGCGCGCGATGTTCCCCCCCAGTGTTGCGGATGAAGTAATGCAAGCGTCAGGGGCTTCAGACAAAAACAATGAATCGTCCACGCATCGCACGCTGTTCGTTCTAGTTGTGTGCGCTGCGTGGGCGATTCGTTGGTTCTGGCTTTGCACATTAGGCGCACAGATGGGCGGCGGCTACCTTCTAAGACCCCGTCCAGGTAACAATGTTTTTGAGTGAAATTCCAATATTTTTTTTCACAGCCGTTTGCACGTATCATCCAAATTAAACCGATGTTTTAGGTGAAAAGGTTTTTTTTTCCCACGGTGAAAGGTAGCCTGGCGAGGCAGACCTAACGCACCGTCCACGCATCGCACATCGCTAGACGCTGCATCCTTCTAATCGCGTGCGATGGGTGGACGATTCGTTGGTTCTGGCTCGCCACTCGCCAGGCTAAAAAGCACAGAGGAGACAGCCCTCATTTCATTATCAACTTGGCCACTAGATGGCGCCTGGTGGCCATACATGGAAACAAGGGCGTAGCATATGCATCTGTAGTCTGAAGGGTTTAGATATTTTATGATTAGTCATGATCTCAGTAGGATGTACAATGGGCAGAGAAGGCAAAAGTACCCACATTTCTTACTTGAGTAAGAGTAAAAAACAACTTGAGTATGACAAAGTACTGATCCAAATATCTACTCGAGTTAAAAGTACAGGCTCACTACGACGAGATTAAATGGAACTCATACAGACACCAGACGTGTGTTTTACCCGGCGGGAAAAAATACCACCCCCCTGCATTTCGTGGGTCTATTAATTAGTCTTCATTATATTTTTTTCTCTTGTCTATGCTGTTTGAAAAATTGAAATGTTAATAAACACTTTGTTAAACAAAAAAAACGCGGTCAAATGCTTGACATGAATCTATTGATCACATCCCATTAAGCTAATGTGTCTGTATGAAGAGCATTCAGTTGTAGTTGTATTTCACCTCAATAATATAGTGACAATGTCTAGCCCTGATGTCTCAGGAAGTATCCCATATCTGTGAAAGACTGGTTATACATATCGAGGAGCGGGGTCGATAGTTTTCCTTTAAAGGCTTAAAAATTTGATAAATTCGCAAGATTCGATTGGCAGTCCATCCACGCCTGGTAGCATGACCAGATATGGTTGGATGAAATTCAGGACAGGGCGCTATAGCATGATACAAAAATGCATTTTCCAAGCTTGTCACATCTAGGCCTATGCTATTCAACTATTCAGTAGCCTATATTAATCAGATGTGATTACAAGAGCAATATACTAGGCTACAAATGTAAACATTGCTGGAAGTGGAAACGTGAGAAGTCGAAAAATATCACATAATAAAATATTTAGATGATGTGGAATTAATGACTTTCAGCGCTGTATATAGATAGGTTACAATTGCAATTATAGGCTAGCCCTTAATTGCAATTGTAACCTATCTATGAAAGATGCACACTCCTGCAACATCATGGCGATTTACAGTGTATTGATAGTACACAGTCCGGGGTCAACAGCAAAATATTACAGTATGAATTCATTGTAATGAGTTGTCTGAGAGGAAGTAACTTCATTGTTGTACATTTGGTGGTTTAGAAATGTCACTACATTCACAAGATTAATCTCTTGTCATTGTAGCTCGTTTTTTTCCTAAGAAAAAAAAATCCAACTGATTGGTCGACTCACCATTTCATTAATCAGCAAATAAATCGGCCATTAGAATAATCAGGGCTGTAGTGGGCGTGGTACTTCTGCCGAGATGAAAAAACAAACAAAAAACTGCCCATCACTGGTGCATGTTAATAGAATCCCCAGTAGAGGGAATTCGCATTAGATGCTCACTAACTTATATACTGTGGGTAACACTTTAGAGTACATAAGAATACGTGGACACGTCTTGCTAGTGGAACATCATTGAATTGAGTGAACTCTTCCAGAAGATGTGTTAGTGTACCAACACATGGGCCGTGGCGCAACAGCGGCCTCAACAGTTGCATGATGAACATGGAACATGGCACAGTAGTATGTGTTTTCTTGGTGACGACTAAAGAGTGTGTGATTGCGAAATGTCGCTGTATGGTACCTGTTTTTATATACTGCCTGTAGGCAAAAGTGTTATGGGGGTGTCTAACACAGAGACATTGTCTGTATGCGTGTGTGTGTCTGGCTATGAATCTGTGTGGACTTTACGTCACCACTTTGTCCTAGACTGTGTTGTCCCCAACCAAAGCTGGCCTTTTTGTGGTCGGAAATGTCGAGTGAGGATAGAGAAATCGATGACGTCACAAATCGCATACACCCTACTTTGAAAATCCCCACTACACCACTGAGAATAATGGTTAGTTGCAGCTGCAGCGCCCTGCAGACCTGTATTCATATTATATGAGCAGCCCTACGGATGTAAAGGAACCATTACCACCCTCAGCACTCAGTCTGCCTGTTTTCAATAGATGTCACAGATATGCTTTGTGTGTGATGTGTTTAATTTGGAAGGAGTCAGAGGAATGGATATTAGTCTGTGTGGCGTATGAAAGATGAATTATACCTTCATGTCCTACGATCACTATGGAGTGAATATGCTGATAATTGTCTTTCGAATAAGGGATGTAAAAATGAGCTACATTCATTCATTAACATGAAAATCATGTTAATCAAAGGTTATTCATTAGCTTTTAACAACGATGTAAGGCAAGATTGATATGTACATATTATAGTACTAACATAATTTCTGGCAGGCCATGATAGTTAAAGGCGGGGTGACATGCTGAATATGGAATTGTCAAATTTATGATATTTTGCCTCTAAATGAATAAAAACATTTTAGAACAGTGCAAAATCTCCCAAAAAATTGTAATAGTCATGTTTGGAGCTAAAATAAAGAAAAATAATAAATGAACAAAATAATTGAATGTATTAGGTTGAAACTGCATTTTTTTTTTAAACGAAAAAGAGCTTCAACGTGCAGTCCGAAAACAGACCCGTTCCCTACCACCACCACCACCACCGCCTATGAATTAGAGGGGCTGGGGAGCAGAGATGGACTGTTTTACTTTTGGAGTACATTTCGCTACTCGTTACATTAACTTGGCTTTAGCGATACCCGTTGGGGACTGTTGGCACATAGTTGATGTCATCTCAAATGTAAATGTTGGGTCTCTCTCTCTCTCTCTGTCTCTCTCTCTCTCACACACACTCTGCTCTCTCTCTCTCTGCTGCAACTTGTAACACATCAGCGGTCTGTGTGACTCGTGACGCCCAGGCCTCGCATCGGACACGGGAGGGGGGAGGGCGACTTCTCCCGTGCTAAAATGTTCCAATCGCTTTCTTTCGCGTGTAACACACAGACACTGGTGCATTTCAATGGCAATATGGGAGGACCCAACACGCAGACAAAACGCCCGAACGGGCGCTTTGTCGTGTAATAGTTATACACAAACACAAAAGTGTGCACGTACATACGTGCGCGTGTACTATTTAAGGTTATGTGGCATGTAAATACACCCAACATGCAATATCATCGACTTTTGGTTATTAATTGAAATACTTTGATGCAGTTCCACGCGTATACTGTAGGAGGCGGTAAAGGTTTGTTTTGAATTTACTGAGTAACTTTCAGTTTAAAAAATGAATTCAAAAAATGAATGAAAAAAAAAAAGATCGCCCGAGAGAGAGCCCGAGAGGGAGACAGAGACCAAGTGGGAGAGTGAGGGAGAGCGAGAGACACCAAGAGAGAGCGAGCAAGAAAGAAAGCGCCCGAGAGAGAGAGATATGACATCAACATATGTGCCAACAGTTTCCAACGGGTGTCGCTAAAGGCAGAGTTAATGTAATGAGTGCTTTTTACTGACATCTCAGTAAAAAGTATTTTTTTTCACCTCAAAAAGTAGAAAGTAACTTGGGAAAAATGTACTCCAAAAGTAAAAAAGTACACAAAAAATAGTAACTGAGTAAATGTAATGTGTTACTGCCCATCTCTGCTTATATGAAATAAAAGTTGTAGAATGAATGCCACCAAAACTGCTGAGGGCTGGCTCAAAAGGTGCACTCTACCAGGTCAAGGTCATGGGGCAGAGGTGGAAAGAGTAGTGAAAAATTGTAATTGAGTAAAAGTATCTTTACTTTGCTTAAATTGTACCCAGAGTAAAAGTATAATTACCCATCTCAAAATGTACTTGAGTAAAAGTACAAAATTGCTTCATTTAAAATGTAATGAGTAAAATGATTAAAAGTTACTTTCAATAATGTAATGCAAAACAAAGCATCAGTCATGCACTTTTAAAAACAAAAGTTGTTTTTTAAAATAAAATTGAAAAAAATTATCAATATTCAAATTAGAGCTTTGTGTGATGTACGATGCGTCGACGATGCGTTGGTTCTGGCTCACTAGACTGCACAGGAGATTAACTTTTCGCCCAAATTAAAAATTTTCACCATCACCACCAGGTTTTGTAATCAGTAACGTGAAGGGAACTACAAATTACTCATACAAAGTAATTAATTACAGTAATGTGAGTAAATGTAATTGGTTACTTTCCACCACTGGTATGGAGATGATCTTTTTTCTTTAAAGTTATTTTTTCCGGCGTCAGTACCATTTTTCCATCTTGATGGGATTAGTCGGAAACTGGGTTGAAGAGATCGGGGGTAGACATTGCAGACAAGTCGACGAGCGTAGTCGAACTCGCGACACTGCGGGCGCTGCGGTAGACGCAGCGCCACTAACATGAATGCGTTAGGTGCAGTGTCCATAACCACTCGGCCAACGTGGACCCCGTATGGAAATAATCAAATTTAATCTTTACAAAGGCCAAAGGGAAGATTAAGTTGTTGCTATCAGCAAGTAAAGCCATCATGGTGCGGAACATAGCCTCCGTCGGAAGGACAATGGACGAGCTTCGTGAGAGCATTCAACTCAATGGATAAAATATTGCACAGACTGAGATTTCAATGGTCACAATTGAAACGCACATTGGAGAAATTGAATGTTTTTCATCAGTGACAGAGCCAGGTGATAGCCACCATCAGTAGTGACAGAGCCAGGTGATAGCCACCATCGGTAGTGACAGAGCCAGGTGATAGCCACCATCGGTAGTGACAGAGCCAGGTGATAGCCACCATCGGTAGTGACAGAGCCAGGTGATAGCCACCATCGGTAGTGACAGAGCCAGGTGATAGCCACCATCGGTAGTGACAGAGCCAGGTGATAGCCACCATCGGTAGTGACAGAGCCAGGTGATAGCCACCATCAGTAGTGACAGAGCCAGGTGATAGCCACCATC
>OMKY01253434.1:0-15817 GCA_900302395.1 Bregmaceros cantori
TATCTCTATCAATAAAAGAATGAAAAATGGTGCCCCCCAAAAAAAGATTCACGTCCAGTGATTATCGTTTTTTTCTTTTGTTTGTTTGTTTAATTAGATTCATTTTAGAATCAATTTGTCGACTAACTGTTGCCCCCCTAGTGAGCATGCACATATTGTCGCTGTTTGTGGCACCTTTTAATGTGTGTGTGTGTGTGTATATAGAGTGGTGGTCCAGCGATTCGTCCAGCAGAAATTGTACCTGTTCCTCCAGCACTGCTTTGGACACTGGCCTTTGGACGCCTCCTTCAGAGCTGTGAGTAACGAAGCACACTGCAGCATACTCTCGGCATACTGATGTTCTGTTGATGACAAACGATGCCAAATTTTAGCTGGATGATACATTGGTCAATAAAAGATTGCGATAATCCCTAATATTGTCATTCTTGCTAGTGTCAAACATATATTAATAATACGATGTAAATGGAACACAAATGTGAATACATCCTTTCAAATATCAATAAAAGTGATTTTTATTAAAATAACAAATAACTTGATAATAATAGTTTCTTGTCTAATATGAACATGACGCCCATACTGCGCACACATGCCTTTGTTTACAAATATGTCTTGGTTGGGGGGAGAGGGCGGGGTCAGTTTGAACACAAACACAGAAAATACATTTTTATTTAGCCCTGGAACTAACCAGCAGGGCTCCAAACAGGTTCAAGACACAAAAACCGAAAACGAACAGAATTTTACGGAATTTTATGAGGAGCGGAAACGGAAACGAAAAAAGATTTCTTCAACTGTTCCGGAACAGAAACAGAACATTATGAAATCTACAAAACCAATTAAAAACGTTTTTTTTCTGTTCTCTATATATTTGAACATCCAACTTTCACTGTCAGTCGTCAAGCCCCATGGATCTGGGGCTCCATCTTGTGGACAGACGAGGAAGCAAATGTAATGGCGTTAATAGTTTCACGGAAGTTTGAAAGGCCACCAAATATTTTTTGTAAAACTATATCTAAACTTAATATTGTACAATTTAAGGAACTTTAAGAACGAACAAAATTTTTGCTTTCCGAATCGGTTCAGGACCGATATTTTGGTGGCGGAATGGTTTCCGAGAACGAAAACATTAAACATAGGTGTGCCTGAACCGTTTGGAACGGAACTTTTAAAAAATAATTTCGTTTTCAAGCCCTGCTAACCAGTGCTAAATTTGCATTTCAGTTTTAAACAGGCACTATGTTCCTGCGGCTTCAGCGAGTACTGTGCTGAAATTTGCAAGTGCACCAAAGCATCATTGCACCCATCATTCAGTTAGTTAGAAATACATGAATACAGACAATGAGTGCACAGTGCCGTTTGAAAAACCGTCAAAACCCGAAAATTTCGGTTTTTGTAACAAAAGTCGAGGTTTCAATTTTTTATATAAATCGTTAAGCCCTAGTACATAGCGTGTGCACCCTGTCTGCAGGTGCTGGAGACGTGGCTGAGCTACATCCAGCCGTGGAGGTACACACCGCAGGGGAACAGCACGCCAGTGGACCTCAGCGACACATTCCAAGAGAGATGGTGAGAAGGAGGGGACATTTTAATCTCAATGAACATCGGCAATTTATTACCTGCGCCGTGGAAGCAGGTTATGTTTTTGGCTGCGTTGGTTTGTCGCCAAGATAACTGAAAAAATTGTGCACGGATCTGGTTTAAATTTTGTAGAGTTGTTGGAAATGATCAACGGAAGAAATTATTACATTTTGGTGCATTTTTGTAAACTATCAGTAACACTAGAAGGAGCTCAGAGATTGCAAACCTGTGCCTTAGTGGTACATAAAAATGGTACTTTTAGTGCTAGCAGTATTTCTGGCAACCCATTATCAATACAAGTGCTCATAGAGTAGCGTGATTGATGCCACCGGCAAACATGCGCAGCACAAGTCGAACTACATTTCCCAGTGTCCACCGCAACCCGGGGGTAGTCTGGTCACGTGACCATGGTGAGCGCCCAGCGATCAGCAATCTATCAGTAAGTTGGTGCTTAAGTATGATTATGTTACTTATAGGCTACAGAAATGCACCAAAATTCAATCACTTCTTCAGTTGGTAATTTCCAACAACTCTACAAAATTTCATCCAGATCCATGCACAACTTCTTCAGTTATCCTGGCAACAGACATACCAACGCGACCAAAAACATAACCTGCGTCCGCGGCGCATGTAATAATCATACTTAATTACCAATTATTTGCTAAATCCTGCGCTCTACGGGCACTTGCATTTTGTCTTCTTTGCTTCAAATATCTTGTCTTGATGTGGACTTGATGGTGCCTCAAATGTTTTGTTCAAGGGATTGTACCAATACAATTCTATGGGACAGTGAAATGAGTGATGGCATCCTTGGGGTTGTCAAGTGGGCACCCTCGCCCATGTGGATTCCTTCCTTTACAATCAAAGCCACTGGCTCCCCTTTCTAGCAGCTTTGGAGAGGTCTTCAACTCCCTCTCCCGGAGTAGCGTGGATTTTGAGGTGGCTACAAACTGCCGCCTTCTTCTAATCGGTCGTAGCATGGCTCTCCAGCCTTGCTGTTGGATAGTTTGTTTGCTCTGAATAGATGCAGTTAATGGGGTCCACTAGATCACTTGTTTCTGTTTGACTACACAATATTAGGTGGTCCTTTTAAAATATAGGTGTTGGGGTCCGCGTTGGCCGAGTGGTTATGGAGACCGCACCTAACGCGACCCCATTCATGTTAGTGGCGCTGTGTCTACCGCAGTGTCGCGAGTTCGCCTGCGCTCGTCGACTCGTCAGCAATGTCTACCCCCGATCTCTTCAACCCAGTTTTTGACTAATCCTATCCAATAAAGATGGAAAAACGGCGCTGACGCCGGAAAAAATAACTTAAAAAATATATATAGGTGGTTTTTAAAAATGTATTTTTAACTGGTTGACCAGTAAATTGTTAACCCAGCTGTATGTTTGTCGAACACAGGAGTGCCTTTGTGGAAGACAACCTGCTGATGTACACGAAGCTGTTCCAGGTGTTCCTGAACAGAGCCATCCGCACCGACCTTGTAAACCCCAATAACGCCTTGATGGTATTTAGAGTGGCAAAGGTGTTCTCCCAGACCAACCTGCCGGACATGATTCTGAAGGGTGAGTCCAACGTGATTCTGCTGTGTGTTGAAATCAAAAATAATAAAGAATGTGTGTGCAATTCATAAGACTTGAAGGATGTGAGGCAGTGCCACCACATACGATTGAACTGCTAAAACTTGTAACACTCAGGTATTAATTCAAATAATAAGGCTACAAAAATGTTACGCTACAAATCAATTTTACGAAATGTACTAATTTATACCGTCAAACACTATTGTTGATTGTTAAATGTTGGTGGTGTAGTAAAAAAGAAGACAAGGATTGAAGTTAATCAAAGTGTATATTGTTTCCAGATGATAAAATTGCTTGAAAATGGCCTTTCCAATACACAAAATAAAACTCTAGAAAATGAATTAATAACAAATAAAATGGATAGATAACGTTGTTTATATGACGCTGTGCTCTCGGCGTCCCGTTGCACATTTAAAAACTACAGGCTTCATTCAGCTTGATTCAAATTTTAAAAAACAACTACAGTCTCTGTAATGTCCAAAACAAATGAACAAAAAGGAGCGCTCTCACCAGGCTTGTGCTGTAAAGAGGGAGAGTGGCCGGTGAAGAGCGAGTAGTTCCCAGTCACGGCAGGCAGTGGTATCGAACGGTGCGGCGTTGCGTTGGTGGCGGTGTCTCCTGGTTACTCCTGGTCGGTAGTTGCCACGGGTCACTCGTAGACTCCCCGCATTCTGGTAATGTATTCCAAACGCTGTCCAAGTCCATTTTCGAAACAAAATCCACTGGCTGTTCTTCCGTGTCCTCGTGCTTGTCTAGCGCCGCCGATTCTGGGCTGTCTCTCCTCTCTCTGGTGCGTCGCTGGTGTTTATTAAATAGGCTCGCGTTGATCGTGGGGCTGCCAGCCTGTCCTCCAGTCCCATTACCAAATTAATACAATTTTTGAGAAATGACAATAAAAAAAATATATAAATGAAACAATGAAAATAAAAGGTTTATTATGTGGCGGTGCTACAAACTGAATGGAAATATTGGTGGTCAATCTACGATAAACAAATGTAATGGTCTGTGGCTATGTGCCGAAACCGCACCAATAGAATGATTGTTCTGATGCACAAATGTTGATGAGACCTCATCACACATCACCTCTGCTCAATTTCTCAACCAGTTATTGGTTATTACTATGATTGTAGTCCACAATATTTACCATTTACCAGCTCTGTCTTTGCTCACCTCTCTTCATTGCTTGTTATGTCTAATAGTTCATTATAGCCTGGCGAGCCAGAACCAATGCATCATCCATGCCTCGCACATCGCTAGATGCTTGCGTTGGATCTGGGAAAATCGGGCTCGCCGTCGCTACAGAATCAATTGACCAATCGGCCGCTTGTCCCACCTACTGCGCTGTGACCAAGCTCTGTACTGTCTGTCCTTGAATTAAAAAACAAACATTCAAATGTCTGTAAACTTGGTGGTTAACTGATGAAGGTCCACAACCTCCACAGGAGAACAGCTGTTCCTGGAGCCAGAGCACGTACTTCACCACCGGCAGTCACGGAGCTTCATGACACCGAGCCAGGGCGGCAGCTTCCTGTCGTCCCGGCAGCGCCACGTGCCCGACAGCGTATTCCGCGTAAAGAGCCATGTCTACGCCCTGGAAGGCCATGATTGTCAATACAAGCAGATGTTTGGACCAGAGCTCCGCAGCACGGTCAGTTCTGTGGTACATAAACATCTACTACAGGGCTATTCAACTGGCGGCCCAAACTATTTTTTGTGGCCCCCAGAGCAATCCTAAAAAAAAGAAAAAATATATAATCAATAGATAAAACACTTTTTATTTATATGTCTGAGATGCTGTTCTTTACCTCAACAGATGCACTATAAATGTGTTGTAGTTTAAGTGAGCGGCTGCTGTTTACCACTATTTGTATGGTGTCGTTTCATATTTTGTTTGTTACAAACAAGAAAGCACCGTTGCTGCATAGAATTGAAGCCCTTTTGATGGGAGTAAGCTACTTGAAATAAAAGTTACGCAAATGTTACGGTTTCGCGTTGTGCACAAATAGGCCAGAAATTACTGAAGGGTGGGAGGGTTGGTGCAGCCTGCCGGCATCTGCTCCGGCCCCTGGCCCATTGGACTTCTGACAATGCGGCCCTCTGAACAAAGTAGTTGAATAGCCCTGATCTACTACTTGGGTCGTACAACTCTGTGCTCCATTTGTGGGCGATCCCGGAGCCCAGAGGATGAGTAGCTGCGCGTGGGGTCTATGTTGGTATGTTAGCGCGCCAGAGGTCCCAAAGTGTGTCCCCCTTACTCCCCCTCGAATTAGGCCCTAGTACTACAGAACATGTAACTATTTGGGAACTTGTTATATTCCACCATATATTACCACCTGCGCCGGGGTGGAGCCGCAAAGCAGGTTATGTTTTTGGCAGCGTTTGTTTGTCTGTCCCCAGGATAACTGAAAAAGTTGTGCACGGAGCTGGATGGAATTTTGTACAGTTGTTGGAAATGACACATGGAAGAATCGATTTACATTTTGCTGCATTTCTCTAGCCTATAATAACAATCATACTTGATCACCAACTTACAGATAGATCGCTTGGCGCTTACCGCGGTCACGTGACCAGACTTCCGGGTCGCATGGGGCCGCTGGGAAATGAGGTTGGCATGGTCGCTGGCAGGATTACAGCCGATGGGTCAGTCGCAATCGTGCTACTCAAGCACTTAGGTTGATAATGGGTTGACACACATACTGCTAGCACTAAAAGTACTAGTTTTTTCGTACCACTACGGCACAGGTTTACAATCTGAGTGCTTCTAGTATTCAATGATATATCCTTGGCTTCTAAGACTTTACCTGCCACTATATGACTTTATCTCCTTGTCCAATTGTTATTATTACGTGTAGGGCTGCAACTAATGATTATTTTGATAATCGCTTGATCGCCCATTTTTGCTGACTATTAATCGGTTCATTTTTCAATTGAAATTTGATCGATTAATAAGGTGAATTATTAATAAAAGTTTACAATATTAATATTGCAATCCTTTTTTCTATTTCACTATCTCCACTTATTGTTAACATTTCCATTTGTTGGTATTTGCATGAAAGAGCTTACACTTCTGCGCTAAATCCTAACATATTAGGTTTTCTCCCAAGCTTACGTGTTGTCTTTATTGTATTGGGGCCATGACGGTGGGAATGGAGACTGACATTGGGAATAACAAATATTCAACACGTTTGAGTGGAAGATGGGAAAAACAAGGAACCGATTGATCGCTGCCGAGTAATCGATTATAAATTAGCTGGCGATTATTTCAATAATCGATTATCATCGATGAATCGGTTGCAGCTCTAATTACATGTTCACCGAAGTGTCTACAGTGTCCGATTTCATATATATAACCCATGTAATGTATATTGCTTTTCATTTATTTGAATAGTGCATTCTCAGTCGCCACTCAAAAGAAATGCTTTAAAAACAAAGCAACTAGGACCACAAGATGAATTGCAATAGAAAAAATGAAATGATGGTGGATTGATGGGTGAGCGAATAATAAACTCCCTCCGTTATGTATTCGCTCTGACCCTATAGCAATAGTCAGTTAGTGCTGTCGGGTGTTGCCTCCGACTGTAGAAAGCCAGTGACTTGCCCGTTGCCAGCCGATGTTTTTTGTATTATGCCATTTATCCATACCCAACAAAATGTTTGATTTAATAATCATCTATATATGTTGGCATCTGCACAGGTGCTTACCTTCGTTCAGATGATCGCGGCAGCACGTCTCCGTGCCAGCAAGATAGCGGACCACTCCAAAGAGCCAGCACCCTCTCGCATCTCCCGCTTCTTCCTGTCGTTGCTGGACCTGGGCCCTAGCGACCCCAACAACACGTACGGCCCAGAGACTGAGGACGCAGGCGAGTCTGGGAGGAAGACCCATGACCACCTGATCGTGGCACTAGAGTACCTCTGTCAAATCTTTAAGGTAATCTTATTCATTTCATGTGTCCCCACAGAGCGTTGAAATGGGAAAAGAAATCAGGATTGCAACACTTCAATTTCAAATTGAAAATTGCATTTTTGTAATCGTGTGTCGGGTGTCTGATTACATTAGCATTACCAATTGTGTTGTGGGTGAAATTATCCCTGCATCCACCCCCAGGTGGTAATTTTATACCCATTATATAAGGATTAGTCATTCCTGCCTGGTCATGGATTTGTGGAGAGGGGATTATCTATGCAAACCTTGGGAATGATAGTAACTAGTGAAGTATTAAAGAAAAAAAGGAATTGGGGGACGTGCTCTCTAACCACTCTGCCACCGCGCACCCCCCAATTCCTTTTTTCTTTAATACTTCACTAGTTACAAAAAACCAGGCCACAGGCTGAGCAGCAGCACAGGTTTGCTTACCCTCTCTGGCTTTTCTCTCTGCTATATAAAATGGAAATGTGTAATTTTGATTTCAGTGTATTTTTGTGCATGCTTGTCCCGTTCAGTAACCATATATTTATTTTTCCATTTTTATGCATTTTTTTTCAAGGAGTATTAAGGCGCCTTTGAGGGGCCGCGGTACCCCAGAGTTGGGGTAGTGCGCACCCCCCAGACCATAGGTCAGGCAGTGCCGCGGGTTGTAATCCCCCTCTCTGGCTTTTCTTCAATGTCTCCCCGACTTTTCAATACCATCACTGTGTCCCAATAAAAAGAATGAAACTTGCACCCAAAAAACAATTTGGAAAAAAAGATGTATTTGTCCCAAAGAACATTTGGACCTTTCAGTTCTTGGATACTGATAATGACACGCTTTTCCATGCCCCGGTGATGTCACAATTCCTACAGAAAGCCTGACTAGATAATATTTCTGGGTTTTACTGATTCTTCCATCACGCTTTGGGGATATCCCTTTAACAGTCGGCACCGACTGCATATGTTCATTTGTGTGTGCTGCCCTCCTCCAGATGAACCCTGGCCAGGTGACCCAGATGGTGTCCAGCCGTGGTCTGTCCCAGGACCACATTGACTACAATCAACTCCCGGACTGCATCCCTGTAGAGGGAGGCCTGCAACTTACTGACCTGGGCCGCCTGCAGGTCAGTCATCCTCTACAAAAAGCTGATCTTTTTTTTTTCATATATATTTTTATTTCATTTATTTAGTGTTCAATATTGCCTTGCCTTCGCGTTTGTTCTGATTAAATCCGGCCAGCATCTGGTTGTTATCCACGCTCCAGACGTATATCATCTTCACATGACAAAAATGTTGTCGTGTGAATCTGATATACATTTATGTACATGATGGACAACCGACTGCATTTTGGTTACAGAACATCTTAAAATGGAACCAGATATACATACTATAGCTGTTGCCTTCCTCCTCTCTCCCTCTTTGTTGTCCTCTCCCGCTTTCTCTTGCCTCTTATGTTTATATTATGCAAACCTTTTTAGAAATGGTGTTTGCTCATGAAATTAGAAATAATATCAAGTCTTTTACAGAATGATTTCCACCAGTGTTATATTTAATTTGACTGAACTAAAACCTATACTGTAATAACTTTATTAATAACTTTTAATTGATTTTCTCAATTAAAATATTACAATTTTGAATAGTATTTAAAGGGAATATTGATAGCCCTAATGCATACCTTGTATGAGACTATTAATCTGGTCATATTTCTGCTTGTTGAATGCACACAAGTCCCTGAGGTGTCGTTGTCGTGTTCTAAGTTGCATAAAGTAAATGTTAATGGCAGTTCTTTGTTCCACCTGATTTAAGCAGTGTCTGTTTCCACACCACTCTGGTCTGCAGATGATGAACGGCTTACGGCGCTTTGATATCCGCTACCAAGGCGATCCCGAGCTTCAGCCTATCAGGAGCTATGAGAACGCCACACTGGTCCGCATGTGGTACAAGGTGTCCACCTCCATCAACAATAAGGTGTGCATTAAACCAGTTCATAGGGCATCTGTGAATGACCTCTTTCTGGCGTCTACTATCAAAATAGTTGACTTATTGACCATAAATGTTCGTTGACACAAAAAAAAGTTACCGCAGCAAACAATGAATTTGCCACTAGAGCGATTTGCTGTTACACAAAGTTGTAAGCACACTAAAGCTGTGAGTATAAACCTTAATATTCGACAAAGGTTTGGCCGCTGCATTGACTGTGATGATGTCTTTTTGAGACAACTACAGCTACTGCTTCTGTTAACGACTGCATTTCACAACTGTATTAAATATGTAATGAAGTTACTCGGCACAAACACTTGTCATTTTATTGTGTATCTTCTGTGTATTAAAATCAAGGTTTTATATAATGCAAACCATTGAAAATTGACGGTAATGAACTGACCCTGGTGGGACAATTGAACTGCACGTATATAAGCTAAAAACATTGGCTATATAAAATACTGCAAAATGTGACTATTAGTACATTTTCTCAATTAAAATCATTTACATTTCGACAGCTATTGAGGCAAGACTGGCAGCCTCAATGCAATCAATGAATCGGAGCAATGAGCTGGCACATTCACACACCAAACTTTAAAATCCTGCCTTATCACGGCAGTATATCAATGTGGGTAACACTGCTTACACTAACAATGGCACACTACTCCAACGTCGTTTGCGAGAGGCGGTCGCAATGTGCGGCAAGCGGCCAAAGTGTTGAGTGCAGGGGGGCATGAGGTTATAGCCTACCGAATGGCATTCAGTAGCCATATGGCAGCGGGGTAGAAACTGTTCTTCAAAATATATTGGCGAGAATAATAACCTCTCTGTGCTGCACGGTAGCATGGTCGGATAGGCGGAGCGCTGCAAAAGCACATGTATGTATGTATGTAAAAAAAAAAAATATATATATATATTATAATATTATAATCCCTCATTCCAATGGACAAAAATGGACGTCTACAATGTTTAGCCATAGTCATTTTTAATGCATTATTAAGACATTGTGCAGGTCATTCTCTTTTAGGGCAATATGATTGTACTTAACATGTTCTGCACGCAGTCGTGGTATTCATGTACACTCTCATAGAAGTGTCTTGCTGATAGGGATAATTTTATACTTTTCGGCTGAGTTACTATTTCTAAAGTGGCTAAATAAAAATGAAGTATGATGGGGATGTAGCACAGAAACAAAATGGTGTGCTGTATTTACAATAATGAAATGGAATATGATGGAATCCCCACAGCTGGGTGGCCACATGATGGCGCTGTGTTCCCGCAAGGACCTTCTGGGCCGCCTCGGCCGCCACTACCTGTGGGAGAACAAGGCGTGGCCTGGGACGGACAGTTCAGCGGCGTCGTCACGGAGCCCTGTGACGCGGCGGCTCATGGAGCACAGGAGGCAGCCGGCGCTCAGCCTGCGGCCCCTGGCCTCCTACCGTACTCTGTTAGTACTGCTGCTGCTCTATCTGGTGGCCTCGCTGTTTTCCCTCAACCCGCTCTCTTCCACTTTCATCATCTTGGCCTGTACGCTTCTGCATGGTCTGCTGGGTTGTCTGCTAACCGAGTTTTGGAAAAAAATGAAAAAGTAGGGACCACAGCACACACTTTATCTAGGGGTGCATTTGACTTTGCTGAAGGGGTGCCTAATTTCAACCTGGTCCCCTAGATTTTTTCTTACTTAGATCAGGCAAAATTTATTCTGATCTAGATAACGCATTTTAAACGGAGATTATTTAAAAGAGACTACTGTTACATGTAATGTTTTAAATCAAACCTAATATCCAAATGGTATCATGATTGGTCAAAGTGCATGTCACTAACATATCTTGGAAAGTCAAGTCTGTGCACCCCTACAAAAACCACAATTTGCACTACACTCACTGCTTTACTTGGAATTGAGGTGGAATTTCACCAAGTTGTGATTTTGTTGAACAGAATGCAACATGCACTCGTGTGATTGTGACCCATTGATCCTACTTCCAATTTCAGTGCTCCCTTTTAACCTTTTGAGTGCCAACGATGTCAATAGAAGTCATACAAAAACGTATGCTTATTGCCAAAGACATTTCTACAACGAAAGCAAAAATGGTTGTCACTCGACTGGTTAAGAAGCCTTCCTTCTAGCAGGTGATGTATTAATAGGACTGCCTTGAGCAATATTTCATGCTGAAGAAACATTGCTATATTTATATACTGTAATTCCTGCAAAATTATCTTTTTTTTTTTTTTTACACGCTTTGAACCCTGCAGTTCATAGACTGCTTATCGGTGGCATATTATGGGCTTCTGCCTCCATGGGCACTCCAATTTTAATAGGTTTTTACGACATATGCATTTCAAAGTCAAGTCACGTTGGCTATATCAACAAAATAGTTTTAATTTGTAGGAAATAGGAATGCAGGAATTATGGTGTATATAAAGAAGAAATGCTTGTTGCCTTTCATTCCTAATGAGGGATATGTTTAATGAGAAGATGGGCACCTTCTGCATTTTATTTCAATGATTTGAAGGTTTGTAAACTGATAACCGTCCAGTTAACGCTTGTCTAATAAGTGCTGGATATGTGTGTGATATGTGTGAGTGCGTGTGTGAGCGAGCATTGGACTGCGCCTTCCTGTACATGTAAATAAGAGCTACCCATTTTTTTTTCATGGTGAGCCTCCTAATGCCTTTGTAATTATTCTGGACTAAAGCCACAAATTGACACTAGGAGTGAGTTGTCTATATTTTCTGAAGACAATGATATGAGGAATCTTTCTTCAATGGCTCCAATAAAGGAAGCGTATTTCACTTTATTTGGAACTGTGTTTTATTCTGCTGGTATGCTGTTCAAATTATTTTATTTGTCACAGTTGGGCTTAGATTTAGTTTTTGAGAAATGTATTCTACAACATATTCATCCCTATTAAAGAACCATGCCAGAATATGCGTTCTCTAGAGGTGCAGATGTTACTTCTAGACAATAGACGAGGTTACATGTATTGTACAAAAGCACCCACCTCTTCCAATAAATTTGTATAGTGGACTGTGTAGTGCACCGGAGTGGAGCGAAGTGGTTGAATTTATCACACATGGCGGAATGCCATCCACGCTGATCGGAGCCGCAAGCTTTCCTTCAAGGAGTCCCAGCCGCTATCACCCATTATACATACACTGCCATAGACCTCCTTGTATAGTCTGCTTCAAAATGTTTTCCAGTCCATTTCAAGCGGATCCTTGGCGAGGTATGGATGAGCAAATTTCAATTTTATTGTAAAACAAGCATGAATCTTATTCTCTCACTGGGTTTTATTTTATTGGGTTTTATTTGATCGGTAACAAAGCAAGCTAACTCGTTACTTGTTTCTATCAGTAACTATTCAGCTCTGCAGAATAGTGGTGATGTATAAGATACTAGGTGTACAGATGGTGTGCTGACAGCTAAAGGGATATCGCCGAAACACGCTAGAAGCATAAACATTTATTCTGCTGACCACTCGGCTAAACAAGAGGAGAGATGGTTGGAAGATGGTTTGAACTAGTGTATATACGGATGGATCAAAGGATCCTCTGACAGGGAGGACTGGACTGGAGGTCCTCCTTCCTTATCAATGGTCAATTTGGGCATCGGATCACTTATCTGTTCAGTTAGATGTTGGCAAATTCTACAGCATTTCAAAAAATTGAGACTTTTCCCATTCGGAAAGCTGATATGCACAGACTTGTGCTGCGTTGAACCTCCGCCTCCGCAGTATTGCAGCCGACCTGCACGGTCACTGAAATGCATCAACGTATTACTTGCTAAAGATTTTAGATGAATTGCATTTTCAACTGACAAATATTTTGTCAGTTAAATATATAACATGTTTGAAACATATTTGGATCTGACCGTTGACAATTGTTTCATCACCTGTTATATAATTTAAAAATGTTGATCCAGAAAATCTAATAATCCCATTAAATGCATTTTCTTCTTGTATATGCAGGACTGCATGTTTTTTTAGAATAATTGTTTTATCATAATACTTGATCGTTACATCGATTTTAATGATCGATTAAATATTTTTACTAAAATATTCAATAGCAGCATTCTGTTAAAATCTTGAGCATTTTTTTCATACTTAGGGATAATCTATTAGATTTGCTGCGAGGAGTGTATTGTTTCTTCCAACCGCATAGTCTTCTGGGGCTTTCCCCACCCAGTATTTCTACGTTTCATCGATGTTGGCCACAAGGAATGCGGAAAAACATCCACCAAGAGCCATGGCTTCTTTTATCGATTGTGGTTCTATACAAATAATGTCACGTTTTTTTCTTAAAGGGTCTCCTGCTTTGAAACGCAAGATAATTGATTACACTACCTAAGCTTTTCATCAAATACAAATTATATGCAGTTATAGCTGTACGGGTTGACAGTAACAGCACCCAACACATTACCTCTGGAGAAAGATTATCAAGACATTAAATCTTTTACATTATAGCCCACAAAAACTAATTTTACTAATAATTACTAGGTTGAAATGTGACAAAAGGGGCAACATGGGCACATGCATGAGCAACTATTGTGAGTTCTGCGCATGAATAGGTTAAACTTTTATTACATTTTGTTCAGCAGGAGACAAAACATGAAAGGGGACAAGCCACCATGTTAAAAGCATCAGGAACTCTGATCTTCAGTCAAACTCGCCAACAAGTGAAGTAAATTCAAAACTCTGCTGCCCGGATCATTACCCACACAAAATCATCCAACCATTTCACCCCTGTCCTCATCCAACTTCACTGGCTCCCCATCCCCCAACGCATCCAGTACAAAAACCTAGTTACCTATAAAGCTCTCCACAATTCTGCTCCAACCTACCTCTGTGACCTCCAAGATTACACTCCGGCCCGTACCCGTCACTCATCCTCCTCCTCCGGACTTCTACTCACCCCCACTTTCCACCTCAGCATCATGGGCGCCCGAGCTATCTGTTGTTTCCTTTATACTTTAGTAAGGCGCCTTGAAAGGCGCATCTAAATACAATTTATTGTTATTATTATTATTATATAAAATAACCATCACAACAAATAAAAATACAGGTCCTTCTCAAAAAATTAGCATATTGTGATAAAGTTCATTATTTTCTGTTATGTACGGATAAACATTCGACTGTCATGTTTTACATTCATTACACACAACTGAAGTACTTCAAGCATTTTATTCTGTTAATATTGATTATTTTGGCAAAAAAAAAGAAAGAAAAACCAAAAATGCCTATCTCAAAAAATTAGCATATCATGGAAAAGTGCTCTAAACGAGCAATCATCCGAATCAACAAATTAACTCTGAACACCTGCAGAAGATTCCTGAGGCTTTTAAAAAAAACCCAGCCTGGTTCATTACTCAAAACCGCAAGCATGGGTAAGACTACCGACCTGACTGCTGTCCAGAAGGCCATCATTGACACCCTCAGACAGGAGGGTAAGACACAGAAAGACATTTCTGAGCGAATAGGCTGTTCCCAGAGTGCAGTATCAAGGCACCTCAATGGGAAGTCTGTGGGAAGGAAAAAGTGTGGCAGAAAACGTTGCACTACCCAAAGGGGTGACCAGACCCTGAGGAGGATTGTGGAGAAGGACCGATTCCAGACCTTGGGGGACCTGCGGAAGCAGTGGACTGAGTCTGGAGTAGAAGCATCAAGAGCCACTGTGCACCGGCGTGCCGCATTCCCCAGGTCAAGCCACTTGTGAACAAGAAACAGCGGCAGAAGCGCCTGACCTGGGCTACAGACAAGCAGCATTGGACTGTTGCTCAGTGGTCCAAAGTACTTTTCTCAGATGAAAGCAAATTTTGCATGTCGTTTGGAAATCAAGGTGCTAGAGTCTGGAGGAAGACGGGGGGGAAAAGGAAATGCCAAAATTCCTGAAGCCCAGTGTAAAGTACCCACAGTCAGTGATGGTCTGGGGTGCCATGTCAGCTGCTGGTGTTGGTCCACTCAGTTTTATCAAGAGCAGGGTCAACGCAGCTAGCTACCAGGAGATTTTGGAGCACTTCATGCTTCCATCTGCTGAAAAACTTCATGGAGATGAAGATTTCATTTTCAGCATGACCTGGCACCTGCTCACAGTGCCAGAACCACGCGATTTCTGTGCTTGATTGGCCTGCCAACTCTCCTGACCTGAACCCCATAGAAAATCTGTGGGACATTGTGAAGAGGAAGTTGAAACACCAGACCCAACACTGGATGGGCTTAAGGCCGCTATTTAAGCATCCTGGGCCTCCATAACACCTCAGCAGTGCCACAGGCTGATTGCCTCCATGCCACATCCACAGTCATTTCTGCAAAGGGATTCCCTACCAAGTATTGAATGCATAACTGAACATTGTTATTTGAAGGTTGACTTTTTTTTGTATTTAAAACACTTTTCTTTCATTGTTCGGATGGAATATGCTAATTTTTTGAGATAGGCATTTTTGGTTTCTTTAATTTCTTGCCAAAATTATCAATATTAAAACAATGAAATGCTTGAAGTACTTTAGTTGTGTGTAATGAATGTAAAATATATGAAAGTCTGTTTATCAGTACATTACAGAAAATAATGAACTTTATCACAATATGCTAATTTTTTGCGAAGGACCTGTATATTGCTATATTTATATATTGCCATTGCATCTTGCATGAATCTCTCATCTGTGAGGCTTTTCACATCAGGCACACTCAGTTTTTAGAGTGATTATATGTATGTCTTCTATAGTTTGGTATGGAACAGCATTTATCCCAATAACAACAAGACAGTGGCGCTCAAGTC
>OMKY01253436.1:0-10907 GCA_900302395.1 Bregmaceros cantori
GTTTGTGTGAGTCATTAGGCAAAAGATATAAAGCAATAGCCGTCAAATAGACGGCTACAATAGCTTGAGCAAAATAGTATCATCTTCACTTCTATAGTCTATCTGTAGTCTGAACGACTGTTGGGGCACCACTGAAGACTTTGCAACCAGCTCTCTCCATTTTGCTGTTCTCGGCTTTCCGTATAATGCGCCGGCTGCGACGAGCAGGTTATATTTCGGTTGCTTTGGATGGTTTGTCTGTCACCGGGATAACTGAAAAAGGTGAGCACGGGTCTGGATTAAATTTTGTACAGTTGTTGGAAATGAGACACGGTTGGTGCATTTCTGTAGCCTATAAGTAACACAATATAACATCAACATGATGTCAAGATAATAGGGTCTAGTTTGACTACTGTAGGAGCTGCAGTAACACACAGCAGTTGGATCCACTCTACTTCACTAGATCGTGGAATTTTTTATGACCAATCGTGCATACCACCAATAGCGAACAAACGGAATAAGTGATTACATTTTGGTGCATGCCTTGGCGCAGGTTGTGAGTGCTTCTAGTTACTCTATATTACAGCCATAGGAATGGTCAGTATGGACTCTTATTAATTACGATCATTATGATTAATCGTTTCCTGGTTTGGACCATCCTTGGCTTAAGTGTTCAAAAGTGAAAAATCTATGTTGTTCCCAACGCCAGTCTCCATTCCTAGTGGCATGCCTCCACCCATTCAGATGGATACTGAACATTGTTAGGCCTTGGGTGAAAAAACAATGTTATAAACTAGCACGGAAGAGTAGGCCCTTTCATGCTAAAATACTAAAATTAAAATTATTAATGGCTCTTACAAAACTCAGCTGCTCGTGTACTCCAGAGTGCGGGAAACACATTACTACAATTTTAAAATCTCTGCAATGGTTCACTGTTTCAGGATGGACTTTAAAATACATCCATTAGTTTTAAAATGTGTTAACAAGCTCGTCATTCCATATTTAGCTGATCTGCTTGTACCATATCAGCTGCAGAGGAACCGGAGGTCGGCACAGATCTCTTAATCGTACATTGGGTAAATTTCAGAACACATGGACACTAGTGTTCAATGTTCTGTTTCTGTATAGTACCTCGTGTTCAGGTGATTAATTGGTCAGATTATAAAGGGATGAATAAAAAGATTAAATCATCAGTAAAAATTGCATCTTAATCAATGGCCAAAGTCATTGTTAGTTGCAGGCGCAGCCCTACTTGATTAGTCATTATATATTTGATGACATGCGTTTCTGACTTCTGGAAAGTATTCCCGTCAAAGATGAATGAAGTATCTATCCATTTGTCTTCAACTTCTCCTGGAGTCAGCAATGTATGCAAGGTATGGATGGTAGAGTTGATTGAGGCATGGGTGAGGACTTTTCGCGTCATAATGGACAGTTTTTTGCATGCAATATGCATGCAAAACAATGCATGCAACGCTTCGTCAAGATAAAAACGCAATTTACCGCAGCCATCTAAAGATGACATAGGACACCTGGATGGGGTTTGAACATGACCCAGACTAACATAATAGAACAACAGCCTAAAAATAGGGCAGTGTTTTAATGACAGGAAATAGCCAATTAACACTAGTTAAGTCATCACCAGCTGATTAGTATGTGTGTACAGTATGCACTAATGATTTTCCTAATAGGTTCAGCATTTTTTCTAACTACATCGATGTCATAACGGACTAGATGTTTTCCACAAAAGCACACCCTGCCCATACAACAGCCAGACTACGGGAGTGATGATGCTGAGTACAGACTAAAATTAATTTTAATGTGTATTACATTTTTTTCTTCATTCATATAAACTTTAAAAATCCATTGCTTGAGCTAATGGGACCGTCCACATGTTATTTATGTTATAACATGTTATTCATTATGATTTTTATGGGTGAAGCCTCCCACAATTAAATAATCAATGATTCACAATAGTGCAACAATCATGACATCCTCCACTACACACATGACTGATTTTCCTCATTGACATTTGACTCATCGTTATTGCCATTACAAGCGTCACATTTCTGCATATTCTTAGGAGTCTGTTCATTCACATTTCAGAATGCAGAAAGACAAGTTTCCGCCTGAGGTGGCATGAATTATCTATCGGTCTTCATCATAATCAGATCATCTAATCTGTCAAAATAATTTCTACAGCCAAAAATGAGGATCAAAAGGTTTTGGTTTCATTCAGGAGTCGTTCGGAAGGAGCCCAGGTGCACACTGAAACCATACCCCCTGCCAGGACACAACAAACCAAAACAAAAAGTAGGACTGAGGAGTAGTGCAAGGGTAAATTACTGTGCCACTATCATTTTTCCATTACAATTAAGGTTTAAAAAACATGTTTTTCCTAAAATAGTAGCCTCAAAAGAAATATTGCTTGCTAAGTACTAGGAGACCAGGTGGTTTAACAATCCAAGAAAATATACCTTGAACAAGAACTATATGAAAGGTCCTGACTGTGTGACTGTGACTAAAACCAAATATTGAATTGACAAGAGGCTAGCTATACTTCTGATAATTGGAATATTTTTGGGAAATTGCCGATATACCACTCCCATCACTATAAATAGTGCGTTATTTCACTAGTAAAATGAGGAGGGAAACATTGTCACATTCTCAAGTAGTCACAAGTCTCAAGATCATCATTGAGTGCCATATAATTCATCTCAATCACGCAGTGACTAATCTGACTATGAGACGAAATATAAACCAAAAAGGAAAGCAGACATAAACAAGAAAAAGTAATATAGCATTAAAATACAAATTTTGATAATGTCGTCACTCGTCAAACAATGCATACATTATTGTCATTGCGGTTGTCGCGTCTCACAAGACGCTTATTGACAGTGGTCCAAAGTTCCAAACTCTGATAGAACATCTACGAACCATCTACAGATGATCAGGACCGAATCCACAACGCACCAACCCGAAACAAAACAACACTGGACAGGGATCTCTAAAATGATGATTGATGACCCATTATAGTGATGTTGACGAGTATACAGATATCGTAATATTGGATAAATACAGAGCGTGGATAACAGCAGCAAACAATTTTCTAATAATGTTTGCGATATATAAATTGCGCATGAATGAATCTTACCAGAAAGTGGGCTGAAATATTTGTTCTATCAGATATGTCTTGCCGGAGCCGCAGGAACCAGCGCAGACAGCCACCGACAACTACACGCTCTGAACTCCGAACTGGAATGTGGGAGCTCGGGAGACCGCTGTGCTGGATGGTGCGGTAGTGATGTGTCAACCACGGACAAACGGCGCAAATGGCGTTTGTCAAATAAATTTAGCACATGAACGTTCCAAAGAATATCATCTATATATAAGGATTATGCACATATCAGAACAGTGTGTTGTAAAAACAAAAGGAAACAATAAAACCAGCAACTACCTTTTAATATTTTGTAAACACAAACAACGTTAACTTGTTCTAGATTTGCGTTACTTGACAAATGATGCGTCAAAGTGTTTGTGCTTTAAAACAAGGATCTTAACCTTTCTCACCCCAAGAATCCCTTTTCCTGGTTTAAAGTAACTCACCAGGCCCTTTATTTTAAGGATAGGCCTATAGCCAATTTGCCAATTTTTCATAATGGAGCTCGATAATATGGCAGTAACATTTGCCATACAGTGGAAAAAATGCATAGCATCACTTTAAACTGCTGCGGAATTAAGAAACCTCAAAGCAATCCTATTATTAAATGTGTGCATTTAGCTTTAGCCTTTGGAGAGGTTGAAGACTGTGAGCATGTTACTCAGCCACAATTATGTTCATTCTCATACGGTGGGTCTATGGATTATGGAATAATGTAATAGTATACATTACATTCATAATACACTTATGTATTATAACAGCAACATTTGAAACACAAAGAAATGATAATACGCGGAATTTACATCAATAGGATGGGCTCTCGCGCCGTTCGAAAAGGACCAATCCGAGCTGGCGGTGGTGGTGAGTGGGCGGGGCGAGCGCATCAGTACCGCGGGAACAGCCGGAGGGCGGAGCACTGCTCCGCACGCGGCTCAGGTGTCCGTTTACCTGAATACTACAGCAGGTGCACAGCGCATTCAGTTTCCATGTAATGGCGTGACACAGAATGTGTGGGGTCTAAGTAGTAAGTAGCTACCAGTCGAGTTGGTGGAGGAACACATTATTTGAGTTTCAATTAAGTAGTGTGTGTGTGTGTGTGTGTGTGAGAAAGAGTGAGAGAGAGAAAGTGTGTGTGCGCGCGTGTATGCCGTTTGTGTGTGTAATGTCCACGTGGGCTGCACCCATTTAAAAGCCCTTTTTAGACCTTTCTGGAAGAATTCGAGCTTTTGTTTCCCGAATGCCTTCAAACTCTTCAAAACATTTTCGATTGGTCCGTTTTATATAGAAAAGCTTTATCAGTTGAAGGAAAGAAATGAATAAAATCCATATTATTGTTCCGTTCACATTAAGGGTTAAATGTTAGTTTAATTTCTGTATTTTTCACAGAATATTTCACAATAACATACGAATATGAAAATAAACAAATTCCGCTCTCAGGATCTGCCAGAACAGTGAACCCCCCAAACGCGATAGAAGCATCAATAACTCCAGAAATATTGTGGAGCCATTCTTGCGCGAGGAATTGTGACATCAGAGGGGCCTTGTATAGTACAGGCCAGACATGAACGTTATGCTTTTTATGCTATGTGGCAGGTATATGTGTATGTCCAAAAAAATCCACTTGGGACAAATAATAATAATAATACCTCAGTTAATCTACCTTTCATAGTGTTGGCATACAATATTTTGTGCAAGTGTTTTGCTTGAACGAATATGCTTTATCATAAAAGCAAACAACTATTGTTAAAACCAAGCTAAAGAAATTGAGAGCCATCTTGTAAAAGTTGTAAGTGTTGTAAGCAGGGCTTGAAAGCAGAATTATTTTTGAAACATTCCGTTCCGAACGGTTCAGGCAGGTCTCTGTTTAACGTTTTCGTTCTCGGAACCGTTCCGCCACCAAAATATCGGTCCTGAACTGGTTCGGAACACAACAATTTCGTTCGTTCTTAAAGTTCCTCATATTGTGCAATATTAAGTTTAGATATAGTTTATACAAAATATATTTGGACTTTCAAACTTCTGTGTAACTGTATTAACATTAAAAGGGGGTTTAAAACGGCTTTCCATTCACTTCCTCGTCTGTCCACATGATGGAGCCCCAGATGCATGGGGCTTGATGACAGACAGTGAAAGTTGGATGCATGGTCAACCAAAACAGTCTTCCCGACATAGGAAATGTTCAAATACAAAGGGAACAAAAAAAAACGTTTTTAACTGGTTTTGTGGATTTCATAATGTTCCCTTTCTGTTCCGGAACATTTGAATACGTCTTTTTTCGTTTCCGTTTCTGCTCCTCGTAAAATTCCATAAATTTCCGTTCGTTTCCGGTTTTCGTTTTCATTCCTTGAACCGGTTTGGAGCCCTGGTTGTAAGTCTCATCAGTTCATGAACCTACCCTAGAACATTAACACACTGAATCTGAGACAAATCCATCCATCTGTGCAAAAACAAGGAAAATCTTTGGTCCACATTAAGGCTCCAAGCCTGCAACTAAGGATTTTTTAAATAGTCGATTCGTTGCAGATTATTGAAACATTTAGTCGATTAATCAGTTAGATTTCTTTAGAAAAATCCTCAAAACATTCTCAGCAACACAGAATCTTGTCAACTTGAAATGTATTCAATTTTGGTTCATGTTAACAAAGAACTGTACAGCAATTAAGTTAAATACTCGGACACAAACTCATTACAATCAATTTCTACACATAACTATTTTGATAGTTTTCTTCAGTTTTCTTATTCATATTTTTTATCAATAATGTTGAATACTTTTCATCATATTTAGTATGTTCATAAATTATATTACATTTGTATAGAACAGGTGGTGTGTCTGCTGCCAATAACAATGATTCAACTCATTGGCGATTAATCGATTACTAATTAATTTTATAATCGATTAGACATCAATTAAATTGTTACACCAGTTGAGCTAAGAGATGATGAGAAATACATGGCCAATAGAACCAGCAGGATGATCAGAAATACAAATTTGATTTTTATAATATGCAAATGGGTTCAGAAAACAATTATCTGCACCAACAGACAATCAGTCAAAATCTTCAGTGGTGATGAGTATGAGCCGCATTAATGGTAATAACCACATGCACAGAAAGAGTCACTCTCACAAGTCAAAGGAAGAACGCACTCTTTATTCACCCTCCATGATAGGTGCTCAGCTTGGTGCTTGGTACTCCCTCTCTTCCTACTCACCTAGACAGGTGCAAAAAAAGGGTGATGTCTCCGGTTGGGGCCACACAAGTTACATTAATGCGTGCTATGAGCCCGAAGCACCTTGTTTAAGCGTGTTCCCTTTGCTGAATTAGGTGAGGTTCCATACACTGGGCTGCCGTCAGTAAGGTCACGTGTGGCGGAGTCCCGGCCCACCCCGAGCCGATCATACACTAAAGTTTCTTGACGAGTGTCCACTCAGCGTAGCCAGCCAATGAGACAATCAGATCAATAATAATAATACTTGATCAATCCAAGCATTCTCTGAAGGGTGTGCACACATTCAAAATGTGTTCAGCCAATGCCAGCAGTTATTTTAGTTGCTAAGACATAGAAGTCTCCTTTCTGCCTTGAAGCTTTGTTTCCATTGTTGGGCAGATCAGCTTCCTGCTTCTACATCAGCTTCTTCTACTAAATCCGGTCTGGCTGTCAGTAAAACGGAAAAAATAGTTGTATTCCGCGAAATCCATCGCCCGCAGCTCTTGGCTAGAGCTTAGCCTTGCTTGGTGTTACGGACAGCTGTGTATTCTGTCCATTGTTGTGCTGGCAACCTAGGAGTCAGATTTCTGCCCCACCCGCCATCCCTTTGTAGACTCTAACCACAGGCCGTGCTTCCTCTCTTGGCTGGGAGTGAACCTCTCCCTTGTTCATCCATACTGTGGTTGATTGTGACCCCAGCATGGGGCTTGTATAACCAGGATGGAATGACAACAACCTACACAGCTCTATAAGAGATGGTTAAAGTGAAGTGCTGATATAGAAATATATATATTTGAATACAACTACATAATACACTTTCGCTAAAAGTGTGAATGAATAGATATTTTATTCATGAGCATGTCGTTCATGTTTTAATATTTAAAAAACAATTACCTCCCTGGTGGCATAGTCAGGTTAGGATTCGGCGAACAGTTGAATCCTGGAACTTCCGAAGTTTGATAGCAACAAAGCGGAGGCCCTGGTCGTCGGCTCTAATACCCCAGGTCCACCCATCATCATTGAGGGATTCCCTGTACCCTTTGCCGCATAAGTCGAGAGCCTTGGAGTCATGTGTGACAGCAGCCTCACATTTGCACCACATATTCAAAATCACCTGCTTTATTCATAAGCTTTATTCACTGTTGATTGAAAAATGTAAAACGTTAATAAACAAACTGTTTAAAAAATATTCAAAATAATTCAATCTCCGCTCTCCACATCTCCGCTCCAACTCGTGATCTCCTCCAGGAAATTTCTCCCACAACACATAAGACAGTCAGACTCCATCACTACATCCAAAACCAACCTAAAAAAAACCATGTGTTCAAACTGGCATACTCACTATTGACGTTTCTTAAATCTATTTTGTTGTTTCTTTTATCCTTTTTCTAAGGCGACCTTGAGTGCCATGAAAAGCGCCTCTAAATAAAATGTATTATTATTAACATCCAATGTATGAACCATGCTCGGAACGTGGGAACATTAAATGCTGACACTTGTGTGTGATAATGTCTTAATTAATATTTCCCAGTCACTGTAACTTTGCAACAGCAGCTTCCGCTGATACGTTAGTAGTGGGAATCCCTGAGTTGCTTCATCTGCAATATTGTGCTCATGTTCAGTGGTGTACTTTAACATTGGGACTACTTCAACATTATCAACTGACAAAAATATTAAGCTGAGGCACTGTTGTACGGCTCCCGACTTCACTTAAGGTTCATAAATCCGACTGCCGAACATTGAAATTAACATCTGAAACATTCTCAAATCATGCTCATAGGCCCAACCCCCCAACTGAGGATTTACACTATACCACATCACTCTACTGAGTATTGAATGGGGCAACAGGAGAAATGTCGAATTGTTCATTCCAATTCCTCAGTGGCGACACCTAAAGGCGTTCTACCATAATAATGCAGGCCCATGTGCACTCTTATTATTCTATACTCTTTGGCTCTTTGCCATTACCGCCCCAGACTGACTCATTCACATTATTCATAGCTAGGGGTGCAACGATTAGTCGATTAATCGAGGACTAATTGATTATGAAATTAGTCAAAAACGAATGCATTAATCGATTAATCGCCAAAGAGTTGAATCATTATTATTGTCAGTTTTTGCTGACACCACCACCTATTGATATACACAAATTTTATACCACTTGATAATTTCTCAAAATCCACTATATCATAATCATTAATATTTTTCAACATGGATAAAATCACATGGATTTAAAGCAAATGATCAAAAAAATTGTGTTTAAATTAATTGTAATGAATAGCGTGATTTGTTTGCTAATGTGCGGCAAAATGAACTATCAACTATCAATTTCTGTGTCGCTGTGAATATTTGGGGGATTTTAAAAAAATACAATAGGTAACCGAATGAATGACTATTAGAATAATCGTTAATTGCAGCCCTATACATTGCCCACATACTATCGGTGCACAAAAAAGTAACAAGCCTGTTTTGGGAAAAGTAAGGAGTAGAAGTACAGATATTTTTGTTACCACTGAGTATGTGTAAAAAGTCAGAGAAAAAAGTATTTCTAAAAGTAGATACTTGAAAAAAACTACTCAAGTATACTACTTATATTTGTACTTCGTTACTTGCCATCTCTGCCCGACACGGATGACCATCATGATCCTGAACACAACCAATGAAGCTGTGCTGTAGATATGGTAGATGCTACAAGTTGACCATGATTTGATGAAGAGTAGGGTCAACGAGGGCACCAAATCAGCCAAGGAATTTCAAGAGGATGAAGGTAACTGCCTGGACACATCGTGATTAAGACACCTTCTATTTCAGAGCCCAAAGGAATCAAATATGTGAGAAATGTTGGTGGCAGTTGAGTGCTACCTTTGTGGCTTAGCTCTGGAACGCATGGCACGTAGCATGGCAGTTGCATGCGTTTCGCTGAATGTCCTGTCGCAGTTGTGTGAATGTACCAATTACTGGAACACCCCTGAAAATGTATTCTGCAATATGTTCTTCCCCTTTTTAGCAGTGAAAAATAATTTCAATCTGGAATGTGGTATTACAATACCAAAATTTGGCACATTTACACAAAATCAAAAGTGCCAATTTTCAGTTGCTTCCTTATGTCATCTAGATTGTGTTCATGGGGCTAAACCATGTTAATAAAGTACTGCTGGGCACCAGAATAAGAGCACACATTCAGGCAAGACAGGTATGTATTGATTGCATTTTCGGTTACATTTCCCTTTAAAGACCTGTGTGCTGTATTTTATACGCATTCAGGAAAAAATATTCCATTCGTGGACAGGCATTTCACCCATTAATCAATTATATTTAAATCAGGATTCGCTCGGCAATGTTCAAGTACTTGTTGGAGCTACTTTGAATCATTGGCATTCACATAATATTCAAATGCTACATTGATAGGACTGCAGATTTGCGTATTTGAATTCCATCATTCATTTAGAATCGACTTAATATGAACTTCCACGGTTCCACCAAAGTGTATTTTGAGACGGAAGGCCGTCTAACGCAGTTTGGCCAGGGTGCATCTGACATTGTACCGAGCCACACCGCCACCTGCTGGCCATAATGGATTGCGACCATTGGTTCCAGAATCAGTCCCTATTGGAATAATCCGACGTAAAGAGCCCAGCAAGTAGTGCAATCACGCCTTAGAGCAGTAGTCTCAAACTTAAATTACCAGGGAACCGCTGGAAGCATAGGCCGCATGAGGTATTAGACAATAAATACGTCTAAATGAAAGTTGAGGGTTTTGGTTCATTTAATGTTCCTTTTGAACATTATTTCTCTTGCCTACTTGAGTCGAGTTGAGGCTAGGCTGAATTAAAAATTACACACACACACACACACACACAAAAAAAAAGTCTGTAAAATATTGTTGTGCTCAACGAAAGAATATTGAATCTCCCACTTGCTGAGTTTATATTCACTGGAGGCTTTCTAAATAAAAAAAGAAAAAAGGAAAACACTTGCGGGCGATAATCATGGGCTACAACTACTAAATAAGGTAGAGACCAGACCACAAAATATGATCCCGTGCACCAGTGTAGGGCTGTTTCATGGCAGGCTTTTTGCGGGTATTATTGCGGTCAGACGAACAGGCAGCAAGCAATATTTGCATAACATTGTCCATTTAAAAGTCTTCCATTATTGATTTATCCATGTAATAAGCGATCAATCGCCAGCAGATGGCAGCATGACTACGCGGTTGTATTTGCCCCTATATAAGATGGACATGAAGTGGAAATACCACTTAACATGTATTTATATACTTCACCGTATGCGATACCGGCAAAATGGCTGCCGCTGGCAAGCCGTCATGTCACCTGCAACAACCCTATTGATCCTAGTCCAAACATTAGTCTTAGACTTGTCAATCCCGTGCAATAGCTTAAACCATTTTGCTTGCATCCTTGTACAGATGCACAACTACTTTAGTGCTCAATGTGGCGAAAGTTGAGCAGCTGTGGGTTGCCAGCAGAAGCACTGGTTGTATTTGTTTTAAAATGACGACCATATTATATTCCATGCCTCTTTAGTGCAAGGTTGGGGGGGG
>OMKY01253436.1:10927-30580 GCA_900302395.1 Bregmaceros cantori
GGGGGGGGGGGGGTTCATACCAGTGAAACAAGTGCAGCCAGGCTCAAGAGGCTCCACCATGTGTACTGCAAGTTCTCAGTGCCAAGTTGTTAGGGTACATTTATTAAAGTAAAAACAAATCAAAATGTTCAGTCTTTTATTTAAAAACTATAAACAGTCACCAAAGTAAATAAAGCCAATTTCTAAACAGACTGTTAGGTCTATGTTGGAGTCACACGTCCTAGCAGTGAAATGAGGATGCCGTGAATCGTCCCCCTCCCCAACCCCACCCTATCAGTTCCATGACACACCGCAGACAGACAGACACACAGGGAGAGGAGGGACAGACAGAGGGAGGACAGGGGGAGGACAAGACAGGACTGCCTTGAGGACCTTCGCCGGAATGTGTCCACGTTATCAAGAATGAAAAAATATTCCAATAAAACTCCACACTATATTAAGATAGAAAAAACATTGAAGAAAAAAATATACCTGCTTGTAAAAGCAAAAAGAACACAGGGGCGGGGGAAACAAAAGAATGGCCAGTATAAAAACTCCATGTATTAAACAGATTTACAGGTACAAAAAAAACGCTGTGGGATTTGTGGGTGGAAGGCGATGGCAGACACAGAGCGCCAAGGACGACCAAACACTCAACAGTGGCTACAGTGTGACTGTACTGGTGACTTGGTGTGGAGAGAGAGCGAGAGAAAGAGAAGTCAGAAGAGACCGAGAGAATGCAAGAGAGCACACAAGAAAGACAGCAAGTGAAAGTGCGCAAGACAGAGCGCAAGAGACAGAGAGAGCACATGAAATAGAGAGGGTAGTGTGCGAGAGTGCACAAAAGACAAGTGAGCAATGAGGGATGAAGAACAAAACCTTCAGTAATGGTCTCTTCTCGTCTACAAAATGACACCAGATATATTATTAATTATTCCTTACTCTTTCAGCCAGCAAAATGAGTCCTACAAGGTTATCATACAAAACAATGTTGCTTCCGCACACTCGCGCACACACACTGAGCTTTACAGCAATCAGTACCTTTGCAGAACTATTTACACATTTGTCAATCGTTACATTCATCCCCTGCTGAGTATAGAATCACATTGGATACAAATGAAGCTGTGTAGGGGGTGGGTCGTTACAAAAACAAAGCGAATGGGTAGGGAAGGGCGGGGAGGTGAAACCATATAATAAAAAGAAACCAAAACCCAGGCTACCCAGTGAATCCTAACCCCACGTTATGTGAACATTGTCCGATGCGCCACAGAGCGCAAAGTTCTCCAGTGGCTGCAAATCGGGCGATTTGAGAGGACTTCTTCTTCTTTATATATATTCACAAATATTTACAATAGTCATTTCAATAAATCGTAAATGGTATCTTGTTTTTTTCCAGTAATAAATAAGTGAAAATATAACGACTCAAGTAAGAAAAAAAAAAATCAAGCTACCAAGTTTTTTTTTGTTGAGAAAGGGGACGAACCAACAAATGAACATTGAAATCCCCCAAAAAGTTTTTGTTGCACCGTCACAGCTGCCCAAGTCTTTTGCCCTCCACCTCCGTCGGCCGTCTCCCTCAAACGCCGTTTCTCGCTCCGGGGAGACAGCAGCGATGTGCTCATAATCAGGGTTGTCCTCGGCGAAGGAAGAAATGATTGTAGGAAATGCTGAAGCAGATGGTGAACCAAACGAACTAAACTGAAGTCCACTGCCCGCGCACTACACATACATGTCCCCGCATGGCAGTTGGTGAGTTGAGGCTCAAACCGTGCACACGTTGCAGTGTTCCAGGTCCAAATTACCTATAGCTCTACATCTTCACAACTTCACTCGCCTTGCTTTAAAACGGCAGTTGGCAACTGAGATATTACATTTCTAGTTAAAATTCAACTGACAATATACGCAGTACCTGCAGTTGGTACAGCCTTTCCATTTATCAAAGGCAGAAATTCTGCATTTCGATTTGCATACATCAGGGCAGGATGTGATGAGACCAACAACTTTTTTTTGTGTTCAAACCACCACAGCTGCTAAATCTTTACTCCCTATGGATTTTGGTGGTGCATTTGGTTTGCCTTATGAGCAGCCTCAGAAAGAGCCATGACTGACATTTGACGCGTATTTTGACATTTGTGCACATACATTAGGCAAAGATGTTAACAGTGAAGGTGGCTTAATCTATTCCATTCTTATCTGATCCTGAAATAACAATGCACAGGGCTTGTGTGCATTTGCAGTCAGATTTTCTTCAATTTAATATTTTTCATACCAACATAAATTGCCAAGAGCTGCTTCAAGAAAAGATGCTTTGGACGTGTGAATGGACGGTCAGACATCCAAGCTGTACAAGGCGATGGAAGTCAGAAGAAGAGCAATGCCGCGAGTGATTTTGGGCTTTGAACACCGCTCCGAGCCGGCTATGGCTGAGCCTGGAGTCTGTATGGGTGTACGCGAGGGCGAGGAAGACTCAGCGCGCTCCCCATTTAGTTTTAAAAACTATCGCAATAGTGGGAGGAGTGAGGAGTGCCGTCTGTGATCCGTGAACAACTACTTTCAATGAGCAATCAGCTTTGTTACAAGTGCAAATTGTCCAAATCAAATCATAGATTGTTGAAATACAATATATTATAATAGGATTGTGTTTTTCTGATAGAGACAGGGACACAGAGCCGACCAATTCAAAGGGTCCAAGCTCACGTTTGCAAAGGATGCTCGTTGAGTTTCATTGTCCACAGACCATTCATAAGCCCAAGCCTCAAAGAAAGTTGTTTTTCCGTTTTTTTTATATGAAAGTATTTCCCCAAATTATTTTGATATAAAGGGACTAGTGTTGACCGAATTCTGCGTTGTCCGAGCTGAGAGTGATTGTATCTTAAAAAGAAAAAAAAGAAAAAAAAGGGGTGGGCCGTGGGGGTTGGGTGGAGTCCTTTGCTAACTATCAAGAAAATCTTGTGGTGTACATTTATTATTCAATGCTTTAGTTTCCAATCTCTCAATGTGCAAAGAGACTCCTTGGAAGTGTCCATCGTAATTCTATTACTATGCCGGAGACACCAAAGATGTTTCTAAAATGAAAAATGACAGACAGTAGTAATCAGTTATCATATATAATATTATCTTGGATATAATTTGAAGAATATTTGGCGAAAAAGAGCACATTACTAGAAAAGACTATTATTATATATAGGGCATTTCTACCGAAAATAGTCTGACACCTGGCATGGCCCAAAGAGTTTGTATTTAATTTTTACTTATTTTCTCTAACTAAATGTACCATAGGGCTCCGCCCTAATCTTTTAGACCAATGATTCACTAAACACAAGACTCCATTGACGTTCTAGTCCCTTTATGACAAACATTTTAGGGAATCAGTTTCATGTTAAAAATAACTGGAAAAAGCAAACCACTCATTTAATGAGCAACGTGACAGCCACGAACAGTGCGGCAAGAGTGCGAGGTCCAGGCTTTGGCCAGGAGGCGGGGCCAGAGGGTGTGAACGGGAGGCAGGGCCGGGGGCGTGGCTCAGGCCTGGAGTGCACGGGTCAGTTCATAAAGGCATTTGGCCAGCGTGGTGGACACCTCCATGTTGCTGATGGCCAGTACAGATAGGTGACCTTCATGCCTCTTTACCAACCTGAAACAACCAGGAAAACACTGAGCATAAAGCACACCAAGACAACACTTAAATGGCAGATGACAGATTTCTTGGCCACATCCATGCAACAAAGCTCCACAACTAGTACTATTATGAATTAGATTGACTGTCATTATAAAAATAATTCAACATTTATAATAGGAGGTGCATCAGAGTGCACTTTGAATGAGTAGATTCTCTACAAATCACATTGCTCAAAGTCAACATTGCAACACATTAGTGTGGGTGTAAAATGTGTTCAGTCTTATTTTGCAGTTGGTTCATCCTCCAAATTACCAGTGTTGTACTCAAACTTGTTTAACGAATAGATCGATAGATCATGAACTCCTTCATATTTTAGGCAAACGCGAACAAGGCATTCATTTTTCTTGATGAACGTATAATTGTGAATGCACTCTTTTCTGAGGTTATGGAACTGAGCTGTATTTTAGCTCAGAATTTGTTCATATCAGATTTCAAAAGCCTTCAGAATGAAAACACAAAGTAAAAAAAACACATTCCTCCTACAAATCTAACCAGCTAAACATAGCCTTTTTACTGCTTGTACACTGTCAATAATGTTGACAAATGTATAGCTGAGAGCAATAAAAGAAAAAAAAAGAACTAAAAGAACTAAAAAGTTAATTTTGCGGAACCATCCGTTCATAGTTCAAAATGATGACCTATGAACGATGAATGAACAAATTCATTTCACAAGCACTGAACTGAAATTTGAACTAGTTCATGTTAGATGTGAACTTGCCCAACACTGAAAATTACTGATATACAATCACACATCAAGCTTGTCAACTTCATGTCTTTATCGAGGTGAGCAAGTAACCACATTCACGTATTCATCTACAGTGAGCAACCATGTTCAAGGAATCACGATCACTTACTTGCGTCCACAGTCGGAGTACTTGGCGATGTTCTTTAACGTTAAGGCAGCAGTTAGTCTTATATGTTTGGTCATTGGTCCTTCCTTCTCGTCCTGGACGAAAACAGAGCACCCGTAGGTTAGGGACTGTCAGAGGGCAGGGAATTTCAAAAAATATATTTTGAACCCACGACTCACAACGCCATTGTGGTATAAGAGTTCTTTGCAGTGTTCTGCTAATCTGACAGCTGAACGCAGCACCAAAATCATTTAAAAAGTTGTTTTTCAGCCAAATTAGCTCATGTATAATGTTTCCCTATTGAATCATTGACATCAAATGTCTCAATAAAGCATTCAATATGGCAGATAAATGAAGATGAAAATTTCTACTTGACATAGGTCAACTGCAGCGTTTAAATTGCCACTCACTGTGAAGTCCCGGAAGAGCAGGTTCCGGGATCCCCGTCGCAGAGCCATGAGTGCGGCACTCGGGTGGTTGACGATGGCTTTCTGGGGCCGCATCGGAGGAGTGCTGCTGGCGGCTGGAGGACTTCTACACAAAGTACAACCACATCTTAGATTAAATACGTATTCATTTTTATAACCAAGAGTACCATGTAAACGTGTAACTAGTCATTCTCAGGGTCTGTGCTTTGGACTATGTAGGACTATGTGTGCACCTCAATTAGTTGCACACATTATGTGTGCACCTTGATGGTGGTGCACACATGGCAATTTCAAATTATTATCGAGTTACCATTGCTAGCAAAGCACACCAATGCCACAAATAAGCCACACTTGTTGTCGTGCAGAGCAAAGAGAGGACAATTGTATACAGTGGGAACTGTGGTCGTTACTAAATGACTGCAGCTTGTAGGCAGTGTAGAGGATGCAGGTCTACAGGAAATATTATGCATAGCATTCAATTTGTATCCCAAGATTAGCCCAATGTTCAGATAGAGGACAGTCTTGTTTTTCCTTCCTGCAAATGCATGTTTTCTAATTTTATCCTTAAAAAGGTTAAATTCCATCCACAGAGACTACGTACTGGGAGCTGCTGGTAGTAGGGCTGTTCTGTGCTTGTTCCTCCAACTTCAGTGCAGCCAGCAGCGCATCCCGGGAACAGTGTTTATCCTGAAACATGACAGTACAACATTACTACACGGAGCTGCAACAATTACTTTGATAATCAATTAATAAGCCATTTTTACAGCAGATTAATCTATATTATTTTCTATATTATTTATCAGAACGCTATTAATATTCAAACCTGTTGATGTTTAACTATCTCCACTGATTACAGATTGCACACTAACATTTCCATTTCAGTATGAACATGGAACAGCCGAATCGTCCATGCTAGCTTATAACATTACTTTTTCACCCAGGCTTACATATCTGTATTGTATCGCTTTTTCTTAACAGTGTTTAGTTTCCAAGACACTGGGCAGGGGCCATGATGCTAGGAAAGGAGACTTGAAGTGGGTGCAACAAATACCCGCTTGAGTACAGGACAGACTAAACGACAAATTCAATAATAATGGCAATTCATTCAATAATCGATCATCATTGATTAATCCATTGCAGGTCTATATACATACAATGAACCATTGCACAAAATAGCATGCGAAATTATAGTACATGGTATCCAATTGTATTCTAAAAACAATATTTAAATATATTATATAAATATACTATATGAATATTTAGTAAAAATATTTGGCTTTTTATGAAGATTATGGGGGCCACATTCCAGTGATTATTTGTGTAGAGTGTATGACAATCGTGTGAGCCGTCATGCCTGAGACACCAACAACTATTGTCGAAAATAAACATTTTAATTCGACAGCAATTCACCTTTGTTCAGCAACTCATCTTACCTGGAGGTGTGTGACAAAAGACAGCCTTTGCCGGGGGAAAGGCTCGCAGCCCTCCCACAGACAGTGTCCATGGTATGCCTCCTTGCTGCCATGCTGCGTGGCCGCATGGTAAAACACCTGTGCCGGTGTCTCAAACCATCTGGGAGAACGACAAAAATTCACAGCGGAGTTAGTGTCCAAACTAAACGAACCTTGGCCTTTTACTGAACACCCATCACAGGAAAGCCCTACTGTGCTCAGAAATTTAGAAATTTGTTGTTGAGGGTTGAGGATAACAGATTCTGTTCTTTCCATCAACAGATGCACTATAAATGTAAAGTGAGCGGCTGCTGTTTACCACCATTTGTCTGTTGTTGTTTCAGATGTTGCTTGTTACAAACAAGAAAGCACCATTGTTGCATAGAATTGAATCCCTTTTAATGAGAAGTATGCCTCTTTAAAAGTTATGGAAATGTGGTTTCAGGTCTTGTCAAGTACAAATAGGGCGGAGGTTACTGAAGGGGGGAGGGTGCACGCAGTCCGGCATCTGCTGGCCCATTGGGTTTCTGACAATGTGGCCCTCTGAGCAAAGTAGTTGAATAGCCCTGATAAATAGTAACTGAAGAAAAACATTTGCTATACCAGACATGGCATCAGTTACTTACACCAGACATGCATCGTTAGAAACATTCCCTGAGGGGGATTAAATGTATCTTGCTTCAGAAAAAGAATAGAAAAAAAACACAGAAATACAGCACTGTTCTAAGGGTAGAATCAATATCCAAATTTAAATCAAGTCTATTCAATACCCTTAGTCTAAACTGGGAACCAACAGTAAAGCCATTCACTTGAAAATTGTGATTATGTTCAAGTGCACCCACGCAACAATGTCATGTCCCGTTTGGTGACTACGGGACCATTTGAAAGAAAAAGGGATGAATGAAAAATACAAGTTTGATGACAAATGGGCTGAGGATTGTTTGTCTAAGAAGCCAGCATGTCAACTGGGGGCCCAATATTGCATCGATTCATCAGGTCACAATATGAAACGTTCCAAGTTGAGCTCCAACACACACACGCCTCACCGTTTGCAGCCTTGCCACAGACATTTGAAGTTCTGTCCTGCTTTCCTCACGGGCTCCGGAAGAGAAGGAGAGGCCGCCGGGCCACCTGGGGGACCCGGGCTGACCGCTGGTGGGGGACCAGCAGCAGGCGGTCCACTCGACTGACAATCGGAACAAAAGTCACGTTAAGTTGGTGCAAAGTCTTCTTTGGCAATATTTTAAAAAAAGATTGAAAAATAATGACATTGTTGAAATTGAATGACAAGATCTTTTAAATTGCTAGAACACTAAAAATATGTTTTCACTCAACAGCTCATGTAGTCAAATCAAGCTTGAAATATGTACGGAAATAATGTATGTATGTATGGTTCCTTTGTTTATACATGGATCACAGCCAAAACAAGCGACACCATTATCAGGCAACAACAAATACAATTACAAGCAGTGGGATTTGTGGTGCTTTCAAAGCGTTACAGCCTTTTCTTTGATCTTTGACTTTTTATAACAACAAAATACTATCCCAGTGAGACTTGGGTGGCGTGGGGTTCATGAATACAAACATGCAGTGTGTGCAGCAGTGTGTGGATATCAACTTGGTTATAGTTGAAAACAGTTCGCTGGACAGCGCTATGTGCATGGCTAGCATCACAGCCAACAGCAGTGAGGCTTGTTTCTTTTGTGGGCGGGGGTGACTTAAACATACAGGTGTGCCATATGTACTGCATCGTATGCACCAGGCATTTTCGTTCCCGTCGTTACGGGTTAGGCATTGATCTGTTTCCAAATAGTTTACTAATTTATTTAATCGTCCCCTGTGGACATAGCCTAAATGACATTGTACAGTTAAATGAGATTTCACAAATTTCAGTGTGCATTGTAATGCTTCATTATAAGATTATTGCTTCTTCTCGTGGCACATTCCCATTAAAATGGGCAGAATAATTTGCACATCACTAACATTGATATACAAAATTACTATTCAGCATCTGAAAGAAAATCTACAAAATCCCTTAAAATAAAAATTAGCAGTTATACAGTTTTTTACCTTGAAAAATAAAACTATGTGGAAGAAATCAACTAGAGTAGTAGTGCATTGTCATCAAATATGACATTGCCCCTTATAGAGATAGTCGCACAATTTCATTTAAGGTTTGTTCTGTCTTTGGGAGAAGTCGCTCCTAGGTCAGTTATAGTTATGCCACCTACAACATTAGTGAGAGCACAGGGAAAAAAAAATGTTTTTCAAAGCAACCAAAACGTTGCTTTTTTTCGTATGGATGCATGTGAATTAGTCCAAAAGCATAGCAAGCACAGCAGTCAAGTGAGAAGATGAAGGTAAACCGATGGATTGGAGTTGTGAAACTTTTAACACAATAGATGTACCGGTAATTGAATAATCATACACAAAACGCATGGGTGAGCCAGAGTGTCCAGACCCAACGGAGCATTTAGATCTGCTGTAGAGAAGGAGTGGGGACTGAATCTGTCACAATTTAGAGGACGATCTCATGAATTACACCATTACAAAACGTCCATGTCATATTTTTAAAAATGCAGTAAAATTCAACTCAGGAAAAGGACCTCGGGAGAAACGGGAGGAGTCGGTTTTGAAACAACGCTTATATTACTTGTTGTACACAATCACGGGATCAGCGGCATCAGAAAAGTGGCATATAACAATCCTTGGCTAATTTATTCAAGATTACTCCATGTGCCTCACTGAACAGGTGAAAGGAAATGGTGAAGTATAAATATTAATTCCAAAAATAATACATTTGAAAAATGTGGTGGAAAACTGTTGGACATCACTAGAATAACATTACAGCGCACAAGACATTTTCAATACAAAACAATTCCATAAAATCCATGCAAATACCATTGCAAAAGACCTTGCAAACTGCATCTACAGTTCATTCAGAATGGCATATAACCTAGTAATTCAATAATGGAAAATATTACTCATTTAATAAAAAAAGATACACCACCAAAAAAACTAAATGCTAGAAATTATTTCAAGCGCAACTTGTGTGCCCCTCTGATGTTAATAACTTTGAAAAGCTTTTTACAACCGCTTTTGAGACAACAATTTTCTGATAATTGAAGGCAAAAGATGGCCCACAGATAATGTTGTATCGCAACTACAATTATGAACCTCATATGATTGATAGTTACCCTTCAACCACAAAGCATGGCTTTCTAGTGTGTTCCGCCTTTGATACATGTAACTGAATACAGGCTTCGGAAGAGTGAAGGGTTTCATTTTAAGATGACGTAACAAAATGTGGTATGCACTATTCACAGAGTTGGACGATACCACAAATACATCGTCAATCATCTTTGACGATGGTTTCGCAATAGCGTCATCGTGCCTGGGACGAGTGGTTTCACCCCTCTCGCTATTGACGTTGCGTGTGCACGCGCAGGTGTGTGTGTCGCGGCTCGAGCTGATGAGGCTCTGTTCAACAGGTGCGTTAATTTGATTTAGCGCGGGCGCACAAATACATCGGCAACTGCCGATTGGTAGGCAATGGAAATACTCGCCCAACTCTGCTATGCCAGTGGTACACAAACTGATACGCGTACCACCAGGGGAAATAGCATGCTCTGGGTGGTACATGGGAGGACTTTTTGATTTTCCACATTTTAAATTAAAGGTACAATGCATCAGAAAGTTCAGATGGCGGAGCCATTTAGAACCTCGGACGTCGACACCCACAGTCAATTGACAACATAGGGCGACTGCCTGCATCACTCGCTCGCTCATCCCATGGCCGATGTGCACCGGCTCGCGCACATCTTTCTTCAACCAATGCCAAACGAAACAAACATTTCAGCGGAAATCAATTCAGGTAAAAATAATAGTTCGGATCAGTGTTTTCGGTTCGGCGTGCATGCAACCTGCGGACTAGTATATGAAGTGAAAAACAAGAAACAAATGGCTAACCCTCCCCGCTGTGTGCAAGTTGGCGAGGTCAAGTAATTAAATATGATTGAGAAAAACAGCAATGTTCAATTGAAAATGTTTTCCTTATTACATTTGTTAATATATAATATTAATATTTGAAACATTAACATATATTTATGTTAAAAAGCAGATATCTGATCTCCGAGTCCTGATCCGAACCGTGAGTTTTTCCATCTGTTGCACCTCTAATGCTGGACCGCTGAATACGTTCGCAGGTACTCTTGGCATGTTACTGTGGATTTCTCAGTAGGAAAGTGCAACAACAACATGAGTATTATCACAAGTCTCATCAGTCTTTCCTCATTTTTCCCATTGCTAGTCATGGGCATAAGTTACCTTTGCTACATGAAGTGTGGTATACAGTAGTAAACATAACATGCACTCACCGTGGGAGATTGTGTCTGGTTAGGAGCGCAGTTCCTCTCCAGCGAGGCCTTCTCTATTGCTACTTTGGCTACTGTGCTAGGGTCCGTCCCAGCGGGCACTGCCACCATGGTGGAGCTGCTGCCTGCGTTGTTAGGGTCACTGATGGTCACAATCCGCACGCCCACTTTGTTGGGCACAGCGCCTGGCGTGCCCCGGTCTTCTGATGTGTCGGCTGGCCTCTTGTGGCCGCGGGCGGCAGGCTCCAATGGCAGGCCGTTTGCCGCAGAAGTCACGCTCTGCGTTTCCGAGGCTGTAGGGGACAGTCGCTGCCTGAGGGCAGGCGGCGGTGTGGGTCCGTTAGACGGTGGGCCGTTAGAGAGTACCTTGGCCGAGTCCCTCTGGGGAGAGGCAGGGCCCAGCTCCCCATTGCCTACCACAGGGTGTAATCTGGAAGCAACGTGATTGGGAATGTTTTTGCCGCTGGTCGAATCCACTGACGTCTCGCACACACCGTTTACCAGCGGTTTCCGCTGCTGCGGTTCGTCGTCTGCGTTGTGAGTGGCAGCAGATGGCGAGTGTTGTCCATTGGCAGGGGGACGAACGTCCTGAGGCGCAGCAGGGCCGTTGGGCGTCTGGTTGTTCCCTGAGTGGTACGGTGAGCCGGGATCAATGCACTTCCTGCCGCCGTTTAGGAGACGCACGTCACCGTTGCTGGTCTTCGGGATACCGGAGCCATCGGGAGTAGGGCCCCCGGGCAGCGCAGACGCGTTCTCCATCACTTCGATTTTGCGCTCGTGCACATGCAGCCCTGTGGCGTCTTTGGCTTCCTCTTCCTTCTGGCAGATGATTTTGTCGGCACGGAGGGTAGCAGGCGCAAGCGTTGGAGAGGGGAAAGGTGGGGGCGGAGGAGGTGTGGCCAGGGCCCGCTGCGCAGGTGTGGCGGGGAAGGGAGGCGAGGCGCCAGGCGCTACGGCACCCTGGCTGACAGCAGCCGCGGCAGCGGATGTGGTAAATCCAGCGCCGGGCACGACGGCAAATGTGACGGCGGTGGGAGCGGTCATGAGGGCAGGATTGTTGAGTACCTGCCCCGGCAGCAGTTGCAGTTGCATGTTGAGCTGTGGTTGTGGCTGGAACACTACCTGCTGGAAAACACAGCACCCTTCAGTCTGCTGTCACACACTTAACATATTGCAGGTTCAAGCAGGACGCAAGAGAGGCAAAAATTACAGATTAAGTAAGGCATCTTCAAATTAAAATTTATTTGAAATTCAATTTAAGGCCAAACGACAAACCAAAATGTAAAAAATGGATAGGGGACAATTTCACCCAAATGTTTATTTTTAACATAAAACATAACTTTCTGGTCCAAAATAAATTTAAAAAGAACTTTCCAGACTTGAAGACACAGTAACTTTACAGTACATCAATGATCCGTCAGTAAGTGGCAGATAACAATCAGTAATTCCAAATAACTATTCTGCTACGCTCATGAAACTAACCTAAAAATCGTACTATGTACAAATCTTTGTTAATTCTTTTCAATGCCTTATTTTTTAAAATTATGAATGTAATGGCCGTTAAAGTTGCGATGACACCATTTGTGTATGAAATTGTCAAAAATATAGTTTGCATTTAAATAAAGAAAATCTATTTTAGAAGGGTAAATCTCTCCCAACAATTTGTAATGGGCATGTTTGCGGCTAAAATAAATAGTAATAAAATAATAATTTATTAGCTTGAAACTGCAATTAATTACACCATCGAGTAAGGTGAGGTGTTGTGAAGTTTGCCGACCAGCCCCGCCCCAACACCACCACCGCCCCTAGTGTCTGGGAGTTAGTTAGTTAATCACTATGCAGCATGTTTGAAGCAGTTTTGTGAGGCCTTATTGTACCTTGCAGCCCTACATTATTCTCACTTAATGCCCGTTTGTTGAAGTCAGAATTTTCAACTTTTTCAACTAATTTCAAAGTCCTTACCAATAACACAAACTCAAGGTTTTTTTTGTTACCTGCTGGGCAGTGCTGACTGGAGGGGGAACCTGGGGGGCAGGGAGGATGAGTTTGCCCCCTAGTGTGGAGGGTCCTCGCTTTGGAAGCAGCAGCTGTTTGATGAGGCTGGACTCGGAGGTAGGTGGGACTGGCGGCGGGGTCGCCTGCTGGGATCGCTTTGCGGGCACTGCGTGACCAGCTGGGGGCTGCGACGAGGGAGGGCAGGGACCGGAGGAAGCGCCAGGCTGGCCCCCTGAGGAAATGGCAGTGCATGGTTTTCATTTGGATTAATTCAAATACATCTCTATTTAGAGGCTGATAATATTATCAACATTGCGATGGGGATAAACTGACTATTACTAAACATTTCAGTACCATTTTTCATGTGGAGATATTTGCATGACGTTTGATGGTTCAAATATTCTGCACGATTTACATCTGACCATAACTGTTAATATTAAAGGGGAACTAGTTGTAGGAAACGTTACATTTACAGCTCTTTCCATTGTAAACATATGCCTCGTTGGTGCTGCCCAGTAGCTCAGTCGGTTAGGCAGAGCGCTGGAAAGCACGCATATGCCTGTGGTGCGGTGAGTCGGTGGTTTGAACCTCACCACAGACGTATTTCCTGCATGCCTGCCCCCCATTTTTACCCGTTTTCGCTAACCCAAATAAATAAAGCTTGGAGAAAACAGCCCGAAAGGGATAAAAAAACAAAAACAAAAAATATATGTCTCATTACACAATCTACATACGGATGGATCAGTCCATCCGCTAAAATCATTTGGTATTTGTCATTTTGCCTAACTTATCAAATCTGTCTAGTTCGTTTTGCACTCATGCCCTCACTCATTACACCCTCCGTTGATGGGGATAATAACTTGCCTGCTATCTGGACGGCCGGGTTGGAGGGCCCTGTGAGGACTATGGAGGCGTAGGCAGGGCTGGGCTGCTGCGTGCCCACGATCACCACCCCCGATGACGGGGGCTGCGGGGCGTTTGCCGGCTGCTGGGTCGGTTTGGGCGCGATGTTCTGGAAGCCGGGGACGCGTGGCACCGTCACCTGTGGCGTGCTGGGTGGCACACCGGGCATGGGACCGGCGATGGTGAACATTTGGCCCCCGGCCACCTGGTTGTTAGAAAACAATTAGAGATTTGCGACCTTCCAGTCTCTCCAGAAAGTGTGAATTCCTAATACTTGCGATAATCACAATTTTTGGCCGTCACAATTTGACACTATACGTATTTTTGAATAATCGTGACATCAACAATAAAAAAAAAGGTGCGCTCTTTCTTACCGGCATGACGCAGTGCTCTGTAACGTCATTGGGAGCCCACGTAACAGCCAATCCTCTGCTGAAACGTCACCACCACTACAGTGTTCTCGGAATTTGGAATTAACCATGTCCAACTGCCCGTGTCCGTTGTTGATGGGAAGCGGGAGAAGCAGCGTTTTAACACTCAGCATTTAAGTTGGTGATCACGATCAAATCTTCAAACGCGATTTTTGGGTGCCACGATGGGAAATTATCAAGTCGCCACACCATTAACTCACACAGCACATTTTTTGTAAATAATATATTTATATAGCTTCCCGGTCAGGCCTGGGACGATCTTGAAAAACACATCGCACGATAATCATGGCCCAAAATAGCGCAATACATGAAATGACTCCGATCGCCTAATGAAAATACAGAGCCATGAACAGGCAAGTGCAAGAGGTTTTTTTTGCGATGTTGGCAGAACGATTGCACTTTCACTGCTCACATCTTTGGATCAGTATTTCAATGTTTCCAATCATTTGAATTAATACAATATCCACCCGTCCACGCTCGGTCAGTGGGTTTCAATTGAAATTATCAATACTGTATTTCATGTAAAGAATCGGCACATTATGTGATTTGGGAATATTTGCCATCATTTCGGTCACCCAAACCCTCATAGTTGAGTGAACGGTTCGTTCTGAAGGACACATCGCGTCCTGGGCGCTAGCATTTGTGTTGCTAAAAACAGTCGCAGAGACGCAGTCTCCTGACTTGTTCACAGTTGGAACAAGTTTTAAAATATTCCTTCCTTCGTGCATCTTGTTGGACTAGCATCACAACCTCGTTTTCGACTGCGCCACAAGCAGAGTTGCAGGAAGTGTAGTGAGCTGAGGGCAGTGTGCTCACTCGACTGCCGTCGGCTCACATAGCTGCTTGTAAAACCCGGAATCCGGCTGCGTCCTGAAAGGCAGCCGACTGCCACGGCTGTATACAGTAGACAGTTCAATGACAGCATAGCCAAGAAAGCACACTTTGGTCTGTCAATTTCAGAGACTAGGAACTCAAGGTTTTGGGGTGATGGGGTACGGTTTTACAAGAAGCAGTGAGCAGTCCCGAAGCCAGCATTTTGCGATTTTATTTAGGTTAAATCCATTACATGTTACGTACCTGGAAGCTCTGGATGGAAGAAGAGGATGTGCTGACAGAAGCAACACCCTGGCTCTCCGTCAGGATTGAATTGGAGACGACACCCTGGCACTCTGGCTGGACCCGTGGAGCTAGAGTTGGGCCCGCCTGTAGAAGGAAAAACAGCAATTTGTACTATGAAATTATCATAGTCTCATACCTGCCTTGTATTTTACACATTTTCATTTCAATGCATTTATTTGAGGTGGCAACGGCCACTTGTCTCCAATTCAAATTTCATGCAGGGAAATATATTAATGATTGATTTGAATTTATTGAGCAAAGCAGACATCAGACATAGGCACAGTCTTCAAAAAGATAAATGTACAACAAATAACAACAAAGATCTGTGCTCCACTCGAAGGGTACGGAAGAAGCCGGTGGCTAATCGAGTCCGAACCCCGCCATCCATGCATATATATTTAACTTCTTCATATTATACTTTATTCCTCTCTGGGTTTAATGTGGAGCACATTTGAATTGTTATTCAATTTGAAAAGATTGAGAAAGTCATAAAGTCATAGCTTGCATTGCCAGAGTGTTTGCTACAGACAATTAAGCTGTGTAATAATTCGTACTGGTCTACATACCGGTTGCTGCTGTGGCAGCAGGTTCTGGGGACTGTGGTTCTGGACCGCTGCCGTAGGCGCCTGGACCGTCGGGCTTGACCGCGCATGGGGGCCTGGTGATCCCTGCCCTCGTGCCACTGGGGCACCTGAGCACAGGATAGAAATTGGGATTTAAATTCATTTCAAGGATCCAGAAAGCCATGCTTACATCTACATGGAGGTACAACTGCGCATCGTTCTACTCTGTGTTGAAGCAGCATTGACCAAGCGGAAGTCTCAAAGTCTGTTTGACTTGACAGTGAGCCCTTTGCCTTTATTCCCACCATTCAAACATGCAGTTGTCCAAACACAAGCCCGCAACAGTAGTCAGATAACCCATAAGGAAAGGAAGCGCGAAGACCGCTTCAGGGCGGTCACACACACACAGCATCCAGCCCACTCCGCAGTATGTGACCAAAGATTCTCACCCCTAGACGCCACCATGTGTCCATTTGTGCTTGTTAAAAATGATTGCTATCTCTGAGATTTTACATTACATAAGTTGTACCTGAAGGGGCCGGCACCACGGCAGCCTCGCCAGAGGCGTCCTGTTGGCCAGTAGGGGGCGTACTGGCTGCACCAGCTAGTGGGGTCTGGTAGTAAACGGGTACAGGCAGGGGTGTGGCACGCCGCCTCATGCCTACCAAGAAGATCTGCACTTGGCTGCCAGGCTTGGCGTCGTCCTGGCGCCGCATCGTGTGGTTAGGGAAAACAGTCCTGTGGAACCACACACTTTAGCACAGCCTACACGGCAGCACCAATCAAACAGATTGACGGGCACTTTACTGGATCCAATCAGTAATTACTGTTAATTGAATAATGATCATTTGCAAATAATCATGAATCAACATGTTCCTGTTCTGTTTACATTTAAATGGCACGTGGTCCTGATTAATAACATGAATCTTGTTTTTAAATAAATATTTTTCTCTGACCAAAAGAAAATAACTCCAGCCTTACACACCAGGCAAAAATAACGTAAGTAGGGCTGCAACCAACAATTATTTTGACAATTAATATTTACAGACGATTCATCAGTTCATTTTTCCTTTAAAATCAGAACACTTTTCAATGTGAAATGTTAACATAGCTAACAAATCAAATTCGATTAACCGCTGCTGATTAATCAATGTCAAATGAGTTGGAAATTCAACAATCAATAATTGATTTAAATCAGTTGGAGCTCTATTTTAAAGCCTCTCTGCTTGAAGTCTTACAATGTTCTGCCTAAGCCGCAATCAAGTACCATATATGAAAATAAAAGATACAAATGCCGCGTTTAACGAGTTTTTAGAGCGTGTTCAGCTCTTACGTCACACATATTGAAGAGCAGCGTGTGCTACTGTGCTCACCGTAGGCATTTGAGAAAGCCTGTGGAGTTGAGGATGTTGGCCCAGCCTAGCGTACTGCAGGTGGACAAGTAGTCAGAGTAGACCTCTGAGCGGGACACGGACGACTCTGTGTGTACCTCAAAGTGGGCGTTCAACCTGTTCGCAACACACAAGTTCACCAACAGAGGTCATCATCTCACAAGCTGGAGACGTTGCAATTGCCTACAAAAAAGTTCTCAGGAACCTATACTCTCAATTAAGCAAAGCGGGATCAGGTTTGCTTGTATTGCCCAAGTGCATCACAATGTGTTCAATCTATTTCATAGCCGACAATAGCCTTGCTTAATAATTGGATTTCATTTTTGCAATTAACTATGACCATAATCCACCTGAGCAGTTTGAAGCCTGTCCCAGTACTAATGCATTGAGCCCATTTGAGCAGTCATGTTTTTTCATTTGAGTGGCATTTTAAATGTACTACGGCTGCAATTAACAATTCAATCATTGATTGGCCAATTATTAAAACGATTAGTCGTCGAATTTCCGAGTTGCCACCACCAGGTTCATGTGGCCTTGCCATGGACTAATTGGTGATCAAATCAAATGTGATGGACGAATCAAATTCATGCATTAAAATCGAGCAAACCGACTCAGATGTTTACCTAGACGTTAATAGACATCCACTTAAACGCTACTTGAAGCAAAGTCCTGCACAATCATTACGTAGAATGTAACCACCAGAGTTGGCAAGTAACAAAGTACTTTTAGAAGTACTTTTTTCTTTGATGACTTTTTACTTGAACTCCGAGATTTTTAACATAAATACCAGTACTTCTACTTACTTTTTCCCAAAACAAACTTGTTACTTTTTTTGCGCACCAATGGTGGTAGGGATATGTATAGTGTGAATGAGCCAGTAGGCAGCAGTAACGCCAAAGAGTATAGAAGGACAACGTGCACAAGAGTGCACATGGGCCTGTATTATGGGAGACAGCAATTAGGTGTTGCCGCAGAACCTTAAGTGAAGTAAGTTAGGCTAGGTTTTTGTAAAACTAGCAGTGGAAAAGTGCATTTTATATGCAAATTTTATAACTTTGTACTTTATACTTTTGAGTACATTTTAGAGCCTGTACTTTTTACTTGAGTAGATATTTGGATCAGCACTTCGCAGTCGAACTAGACTTGTTTTTTCACAAATGTATTTTACTCTTAAGAAATGTGGGCACTTTTACCATCTCTGGTAACGACTCATTGACGTTAAAGCCCAAGGAAACCGTTGAACTCACCACTGAAGGGCAAACTTCTCTCCATCATACTCCATGGAGCCTGGAGGCGGTGCACCGGCCTGAGCGGGCACACGGGTTACTAGGGAGCAAAGAAGGAGTAATTAAAACAGGATGAGCAGAACAGAAAAAAAGTGGAGCGAAAGCAAATTGTCATGCTTCTCCATAATGTTATTAGCCAACAATAAAATTCACGACAACATTTCGAAACATGGATTTTAGAGTGATCTTTGAGACAGGGAAGAGCAATGCCACAATCGTCTTCAGATTTTAATAACAGCTGTCCACAGTGCATTCCTCTGGCTGAGCAGCAGGTGTCAGCATGACAACATTGCCATAGCAACAGGTCCAGGTCATGTCGCCCTGGAACAAGCCCAACTAGAAGCCATGTGTTTCTCCATCAGGGGCCAACATCCACTTCACCATTGTTGCATGGCAGATAGCACTTCCCTTAGTGAACAATAAGACAAATTTGGAAAACATCCCAAGTCATGCCATAGTGTTGTATGGGATGGGTGCTGAGCAGTAACTGCTGTATGGATGGGTGCAATTTTCCTCTGAGCCCCTTCAATGCGAGGGGACATCAGAAATCATGTTTTAAAAGGGATCCATTTGTTTATACTCAGCATAGGGTGCCATAGTAGACTAAAACTATTCTGGGCGTATTGTGGTTGCTTTACAATATTTGCCTCATGTGGGCATTTTGAGGTCCTCCCAGATCTCTGTTCGTTTTGAATTTGTGACGTCAAACTGTGGTGTGGTACAATAAATAGTACGGTACTAAAATAGTACATTACAGTATTAGCATGGAACTGCGTCAACCAATGACCAAAACTCGATAATATTGCATGTTGGGTCTATTTCACATTTAACATTCAGACGCACAGAGCGAGCCACTCAGTTTCCGCCCCGCGTAGACCGGCGTTCCATGGGGACCCATACCTGCACAGAGCTTGCCCGAGAGCGAGCAAGGCGGTACAGGCAGCCCGCGGCGCCCCCTTGGGAAGCTGGTCCCCGCGGGGCGGAAGCGCAGAGTGGCTCGCTCTGCGGGAATCGGCCACGTCGCCGTAGGTCCAACTTGGTCCCCTAAGCCTTCTACTCCTAAACTTAATGTATTCGCTAAAAAATACGAATGACCAAAAATCTACAATATAGCATGAAATATTGCACGTCCACGTATGTACGCACAAATGTTTGTGTGCATCTATTGACCCCACCTAAGAAAGTGCCGGTTAGGGCAGATAAC